>JACDOX010000077.1:2200173-2252944 GCA_014549065.1 Cardinalis cardinalis | reverse complement strand
GATTGTGTGACTGTGTGATTGTGTCATCCTGTGACTGTGTGACTGTGTGGTTCTGTGACTCTGTGATCCTGTGATTCTGTGACTGTGTGACTGTGATTGTGTGATCCTGTGATTGTGTGACTCTGTGACTGTGTGATTGTGTGATCCTGTGATTGTGTGATTGTGTGATCCTGTGATTGTGTGATTGTGTGACTGTGTGATTGTTTGATCCTGTGACTGTGTGGTTCTGTGATTGTGTGATTGTGTCATCCTGTGACTGTGTGATTGTGTGTTTCTGTGGCTGTGTGATCGTGTGACTGTGTGGTTCTGTGACTGTGTGACTGTGATTGTGCGGTTCTGTGACTGTGTGATTGTGTGGTTCTGTGAYTGTGTGACTGTGTGATTGTTTGATCCTGTGATTCTTTGACTGTGTGATTGTGTGGCTGTGTGATCCTGTGGCTCTTTGCCCTGTTTTTGAGGYTTGGATTGTGGCTCATCAGCTGTGAAGTCACCGATGGCTGAAGGTCCAGGGCAGTTCTAGTGGAGCATCTCTGCCTCCCCAAACCCCTCCCTCCCTGGTCCCCAAGAGGCAGAGGCAGGCGTGGGAGCCCTGTGTGTGCCAAGGGCAGCCAGCCAGGCTGGGTTTGTCCTGGGAATCTCCTGCAGGGCTGTGCTGTGTGCAGCAGGCTCAGTGACAGCCAGCACATCCAATCTGTGCCACCCCTGCTCAGGTGCTGTGCCAGCGTGGCTTGGCCCGGCAGCTGCTGCAGGAAGGGGACAAGAAAATGAATGTACATCCAGAGCAGGATGGAACACAAAACTCCCCTCAAATATTGCTGATGTTATTTTGCCAGGCTAAGTGTTTGCATTCATTACTCCATGTCCTCATCACTGCCCCCATCTGAAGTCAAAGTCTTGCATTATGATCCTTTCTAAGATTGCACTGAAAACGGAAGAGAATTTGAATTGGTTGTTTTACTGTCTTTTTWATTTTTTTYTATTTTTTTAGAAATAAAATTAATGTTTCTGTTTGAGATAAGCACACTGAGGGCTCAACAATATAATTTTTWTTAAATCATTCAGGTCAGAAAAAGTTATAGTTCTAATTCTCCATTCCACTGTGAAATGAGGATAGAAGGTAATATWTTTGTTTCACAAAATTTTATGGGATATCTAAGATTCCTTCAGCATTCAAAAACAAATTTATTAACAAAAGTGGATATACAACACATTGTATTTCTTATGACAAAACAAAGTGCTAAAAATATCAGCACACATTAAGCTGTAAAACTCAGAAATTAGTAAGGTTCATTGCAAAACTGATGTATATTTCTGGGAAGAAGAGAATACAAAACTGTGTTTAAACTGCATGTTAAATTCTGAATTGACAAGTAGGTGAGAGGTTTCAGTAATAATAATAATAATAATAATAATAATAATAATAATAATAATAATAATAATAATAATAATAATNTAATAATAATAATAATAATAATAATAATAATAATAATAATAATAATAATAATAATAATAATAATAATAATAATAATAGCAGTGTTGGAAAACCAGCCCAACCACAGACCTCTCCATGGCTGCAATGACACATCCTATGAATAAGGAATTTTACTGTTTTGGAGATACTCTTTGTCATCTTCCTTTCCAAAAGCTATAGGGCTCTGGAGATTATTAACTTTTCCAGTTAATTAACCTAATTCATCATGCAATTTTAATGTCAAATGTTACACTATTCTTAACTCCCATTTCAAAGACTCATCCAGGAATATATTAATTTTCTCATTTAACTTGTGTATTTTATGGCTTTACTATTTCTAGGTATTCTTAGGATTATTTTTTCTTATGTCTAAAATATGAACTCCAAGAAATATCRAACACCAGAGATCAATTTACTGATTCCCACAGGAACAATGACATTTGTATATATTTATGCAATGGTCAATGCCTCAGGTTGTATTTAATGTTGGTCTTTATTGTCTTATATACAAAATTCTACCCAACATCAACAAAGTAGTTTATCCAACTCTTTTTTTTTAATCAATAATGACAAAATCAGTCTGTTTAAGGTGAACATCCTAATTTTACATACATTCTTAATCAAACACGAAAATCAACATAAATAAGAATAAATATTCAATTTGAATTTCTCTATTCACATTGATGGCTTTGCTTGAAAACACATCATGCCTATTCATTTAAATAGTCTGAAAACTATCTGAGATCAATTTTTTGGTGGTTTTGTTGTCATTAAGGGTATAATCTCAACCTGACTGCACTGTGCRCTGCTTAGCTGAATAATAATGAAAGAACCACTGGAAAACAAAACGTGCATCTGCTGCTCCGTGGCCCTGCACAAACACTACAGAGAGAAATATCAAAGGTAACACGAGCTGCTTTCAAACTGATCATGCCACTGGAAAGTTCACTCGTGCTCTGTAAACTSCCAGCCTGGCTCTGGGGCACCACTGCAGCACCCAGATAAAAGCAGAGATGATTATCTGCTCCTCTCAAAGAACAATCCACCTGCAGCTGTCAGGAGGCTTTGGACCATGAGCAGCATTTTGCAGATTAGATGTTCATCTATAGCAGATAAGATATTTTTGTTTCAATGAAGCTTGCTTCTTTTGTTCCTCATGTGGAATTTCATTTTAGCTCTCTTGGTACTTACACCCTTGATACAATTTGTAATGTATTTGCATTCAGTTAATTTGTTTTTTTTCTGAAAAAAACTGCAGGAACTAGTTATTTATTTATTCACTTCTCTTATCAAAAGTGTTCATGTTCCAAATATTAATTTCTTTTTCTTACATCTTACATTTTTCCTTCTTAAAAATATCAGTAAACGACAAAACAGGGATCTGTGGGCAGATATTTCACTGAATAGATTGGACAGTAGTCGAAAACATGAATCTTTTGTGATTAAGACCAATATCCAGGTTCCTGTGGTGATGTAGTGGTATCAAACACTGCTCCAGCCCGTGCCCAGTCCTGGGAGAGCTTTACTACAGCATGATAAAAGTGTTCTCAGACTGAAGGAGGAATTTTGTTCCTCTCTGAAGACTTACCTCCTGGTTAGGCAGGTTTGTGATGCCTGCCTGCTGGAAAATTTTCCCTTTTATCTACTTCTAATTGGCTGCTTCCCATGGAACGGGAGCGGCAGGGAGCTCCCGCGGGGAGCCCGGGTGGGCAGTGCTGCTGACTGGCTGCTGATGCATCCAGCAGAGAGCCCACACCACCTTTCCCCGAATTTTTAAGGCTGAGAGGATGCGATTCCTTCTGCAGGAAAAGAATTCTGGAGAGACAGAAGCAGAGTGTAATTGTCCTTTTATCCGCAAAACTCATAATTGTTTACAGGAAGTTTTCTCCTGTCCGTGACAAACCCCTCGAGTTTGGCGCTGCCGCTGAAGTTGTACTGAAAGCTGCACATAAAGCTGTTTACAGGGATTTTTTWAATTCCAATCATTATGACCTAATGATCAAGCCATTACAGCAAAGTGCTAAAAGCAGAGGCATACCAGCAGTAAATATAGCTTGCATCTATGCCAGATTTGGTTATCTCCTGCWCTCCGTGTTATTGCTACAGTGAGCAATAATGTGAATCATCTGATTAGAGCCACTAACAAAATTCTCAACATCAAAACTGATGAAGTCAGTGAAAGCTCTGCCAGGATTTTACCTACTGTATTCAGCACATCATATTTGCATTTTTATGCAATGCAGGATGCAATAGCTGCTTTTTAACCATATGCTTTTAAAAATCAAACTAGCCCATTTTTAGCAAAACGCATTTGGATTTACAGATATTCCAGACTGAGCCTCTGCTCTACCCAGGAAATGCTCTTCCTGTTATTATTGCATAAAGCCATWTAAAAGTTTGAACAACAGTTGTGTACCTTGAGCTACAGTGRCTGGGTTCAGTGTTTATAGGTTAAAGCTCCATTAGGGAACCAAGCACAGAAAAATTAGAAGGAGCTTTTTATTTTTATTTGTACTTACGCTTTTATTTCTGTATTTTACAATTAAATTCCTTGTTCAACCACATCCACAATATTACAAAGCATCAGGTATCTGTGGTTTTATTGTCAGTCACCCACTGTTTTCCTGCTTGTGGAAGTCTCTTGGCTCTGACACTGGTAAATACCACAGAATAAACTGTTTCTATATTTAAATCTATAAGCACTACATGGTTAGCAATAACTGTTACAAGTATTGATTTTATCTTTCTCAGTTCAGGATAGTAATTCCATTTTCTGATTGCAACTTTGCTCAAACATTAAATTAGAAGATGTAGAAAAGCAACCCATTGTTGAAAAGTAATTTGGTGTSGTTTGGGGCTTTTCTTTTTTTTTCTATTTGAAAACTTGCTTCGTGCTTGTAAATCAGCAACCACACTGAAAAGCAACCCACACCTGCCTGTGATGGGAACAAAACCAAGTGATTAAGAATAAACTACTCTAATGTCAGCCCACTAAATGAATTGAAATTGAAAAATATGTAGCAAAAGGTAAAAGCATATATAAAAAAAATCTAGTTTGAATTTATGGCACAGCCCAGGTGACAGCATTAGTGAATCCTAGGCTGCAGTTTTCAGGAATATCTGTTTGCACATCCTCTGTCCTCAGTGGCCTATCTGTYTTACCTCAATCCCAGCAGCAGCTTCACAGTTGGATATTAAAGATAAAGGGAAATTTCTCTGTGCCCTGGGTGACCCAAGTGTCATCATGACCTCATACTTGAGCTGCAATAAGGAGCCAACCCCTCATTTATCAGTGATCCTATTCTTGGAGGAAACCAGAGCCTCTCAAGCCCAGCTCTGCTCTGAGATATCACTGAATTTTGCTTTCAGCTGCTTTTACAYCCTTTGTAAATAACTTACAATGCATTTCTTAGCCTTGAAATCCTAAACTGGAACCACTGAATTGAGCTGGACTGTCCTCTAGTACAGAGTGGTAAATTCATGTATTCACAGCCATGCTGTTTGGTTGTAATCAGTACAAACACATCCTGAGTCTATTTTGTTGATAAAATTAAAGAAAAAAATTATTCATTTGTTAAATAACAGTGGAATCAGAAAAACTTTTGATTTTTTTGGTATATTCATCCTCTGTACGTACATCCTCTGTATGTACAATTTGGTAAGTCCAAGAGTACTGACAGAACTTCCAAACTGATTTTTTTGTGGTGCAATGATCAGTTCTTCCCATAACTGGATGAAACTGTACCATTACACAAAGCTCCTTCAGGAGCAAAACTGATATCTAAATAAGTTTGTGGCAGAATTAGCAGCTCTTTGAAATGAAAGAATAAAAACCAAAATTCCCATTTTTGTCACGAACACAGTCTGTGACTATAGGCTTCTAAAAATTATTTRCCATAATTATATGTCAGAAGAAAATTGAATAAAAGATGTTCCAAGGGTGCAGCTCTTGGCACCAACAGACAGAAGAGCTGTGCAATTGATACCTAACAAGACAAACCCAAACATCTCCAGCTAATGGTGAAGTATTATAGATTTGGAAATATTTATAGTAATCAGAACGCATTTTTCTAATCCAAACATGAAGATAATATTTCCAGTTTAAGTACCATAGACCACAATGATGTGTGCCCTTAAATGACAATAAGCAATCTAAAGGCTTATTACCCTACAGCAGTGGTGTCTTTAATTTTAATAAAAATAGAACTGTGACATGCCTGACCTTATAAATAACATTGATGTAATAATTTTAAATATTATTTGAATGTCATAGTGATAATARCAGCCTAACTGGACCCATAATTAATACAAACTATGAAATTCTGCTGTTCTACTGAGTGTCTGGAAGAACACCAGCAGAAGAGTAAGTGAAATGTCCTCTTTGACCCTATCTCTACACCAGAGTATGACAAATTAAAGACATAAAATGTTTAAATGACATATAGGGTACACACAGTCTTTCTCCAAAAATAACAGGAGAAAAATTAACTTTTCTGCATTGTGGATCCAGAACTATTCACTGTGGTGTGTTAAGGAATTGACATGTGCTCCCATTGACTTTAGGAGTCCAGGATCTGTATTTCAGCCAAGTAATTTATAACTCTTTTTATTAATAATGACAACAGACAGTATATCAGCTCCACTGCAGTAAGAATCACTGGTTGCTCACAGAAACTCAGTGCTTATAAAACCTCTGACAGAAATCCACTTATTCTGCTCACTACTGCCTTGTGCCTGCTCCTTTCTCTCATTAACCATTCTCCTTTCTCTGCTTCACACATGATTTCTCCTTTCAGGGTTTTTCTTATTTGAATACAAAAATGATATATATATATATAGAAAACCCCTAAAATATCCACTCCATCAAAATGTCTAAAGGCAAATCTCATATGCTGAGGGGTTTAGTAAAGGGGAAAAAAAGAGTTTTTCTCAGTTTGTATTCACTGATCATTAATGAGGTCCTAGAATGTCCTCATTTGTAATAACCACACATTCTGCCAACAAAAAAAGCCACAAGCTGTCTGGAAGTGTTCATGGAACTCCACGCTGGCTTTTATATTCACTGTAAAATCCAGATTACAACAGAATGAAAATAGAAGCAAATATAACATTTATGAGAAATAAAAAGGTAAAGGGACTCTGCATTACCAACYGCAAAGGAACTACAGAGCTGCAGCCTGCTGGATATGTGGCAYTTTAAAGGCAGCAATGAAAGGTAAGAAATTGGGAAAGAACCGGGAAGAAATTGCATTTTCATTAGTGTTAGATACACACTTGGTTGACGATGAAGGCTGTGAGGTTGGATGGGAAAGGTTTCAATGAATTCAGGGCACTGCACTCAGGAATCCTAAAAAGATTTAGTGTCTCCCACTCTTTGTCCCAGCCCTAAGGACAGAATCTGCTGTGCTGCCCTCACAGGTCTGGTGTGCAGCACAGGTCTGCAGCCTCTTCTTTCTTTTTCTTGCCATGGAGAGAATTTTCTGATAATAAAAGCAGGGGAGGAGGTATGGACTCTAACAGTGCAAAGGAGACACTCAGGTGTCTCCAAACGTGCTCAACCTTCCTGATGCAGGATCCTGCTCTACRTGGCATCAGGTAAGGTTGACTTGGGTTTAGAAGTTGAAGCTCTGAGCTTCAGAAAGCCAGTTATGTTATTTCTATACCCTGAGGCATTTTKGCTGTGTTTTATGGCTTCACACAGAATTGTTCCTCTGCACCTTCAGTAATTCAGAGTTCTAAAGAGCCACTGTAGGTAGGGCCCAGCAGAGGGGAAGTGAGGACACCATGSCTTTGTCTTTGATGCTAATGAGACACAAACATATTTTTCCCCCAGTGATTTAACTAATACCTAACAGCATGTCACTGTCAAATCCTGGGGAAGACATCAGGGGCTTTTCCTTCTGTGCAGAGTCAAAGTCAGCACTGCCCTTGTTTGACTTACCTCATGTTTAAGCTGCTGTTTCTCCTTAATGTTTACTTGTGTACTTTATATTGAAAGAGCAGCTTTCTACAAACAGTCACAGCAAAGCTCACYAGAAACAACAAAGCTCAATTCAGTAGAGACAGCAACTTATTTTACTCTAATAATTTTTAATATGAAAGTGCTTTCAACACTGTTGGTTTTCTTAAGCAATTTTTTTGAGAATTACATACAAAAGTGCCAAAGGTTCTTTAAGTACTCAGGCTTAAAATTTGACTTCTCAATTAGCATGACAATGGTGTCAGTGTTAATAACCACTAAGCAGAATTAAAGAGGACATCCCGAGGCTCTGGGAAAACAAAATGTCTTGGTGCATAAGGGTTTCAAGCACAGTAGATACACATCTAGAAAGATTTAAAAACAAACAAAAAAGGGACAAAAATGCCTGAAATGTACAGGCTTTTCTAAACACTTTTGTGTTATTGATTATCTGCTTTTAATTTTCTTCTTTCTAAACCATTATTGAACTTCCTTCRTTATCTGTTGTTTCTCTTTCTCCACTGACTTGGTGGCCCAGCTCCCTTTTTCATTCCCTCACCATCCCTTGGTGTTTTGTATCCCCTTTGAGACTTTCCAAACACAAGACCTTCTCCACCCTTCTCTAAATATTTAATTAGATGTTCATTAGTAACTGACTTAATTACTGCCCTCTGCATGGACTGCTTTCATGTCTCCAAAATGTTCTTAAATATTATAAACACCTTTCTTCTTTTCCTTCATCAACAAAGGCTCTGCTCTCAGCTTTTTTATTGCTTTTGTTTTTCTTGAGCTTTACACTCARTATGTTAATTCAGTTGTTCTTTGGAGTGCCAGTATGCATAAAATACAATAGACTGGGAAAAAAAGAAGTGCTTCTTGCTGTATTTGTTTAATATTTTTATCTTATCTCTCTGAGAAAACAAGATAAGTGTTTTTATCAGATCTATCCTCAAAATAATTATGAAATTATTCACCAATGTCAACCACATTAAAAGCTGGAAAAGAAGACATCTCAAAGACAAAAGGTCTTGGAAACTTTACAGAAATCAGTGACTACAAGGAGAAATGAATTAATTTTTGCAGTGAAAGAAGASAAGTGGATCTTAAATCCACCTATGTGTACTGGCCAGCCATGACATCCGTCTTCCATCCTGAGCATCTTCCAGTGGGAACAATGGGAAGACGATAAAAAACCAGATATTTGGTGGGCAGAAAGGGCAAGATTTTACTTTTTTTGCACGGGTCAGCTGTTTAGTCGTGTGCAGAGGGTTGTTTACACACTTGCACAGGTAAATCTGGCTGTCCATCTGTTGAACAGGTAAAAAAATTGAAGAGTAAAATATTATCTGAACAAAACAGATGAAATGAATTTTAAGAAGGAAACACACAAAAGACTGTGTGAAAAATTTATAAAGAAACCCTGACTTAAGCCAAACAATTCCCAGGTGATAGCTTCATTGATTTTAGGAGATGAAAGACTTTTAATAARGTGGAAAGAAAGAAAAAACCCATTTCACACAAAAGCTATAGGGAGAGAGTAATAAATAGACATTTTTCCCACAGCCATGACTGAATTAACTTGAACTGGGTCCAGGTATCTGAACTCATTGAGTGATAAGCAAATTACTGAGAATTCCTCCAATTAATTCCCTTGTTGCTTTAGGGGCAAAGCTTGTTTTGCTGTTCTGGAGCTACCACAAAATTAGGTATTTTTCAACTGACTCTGTATAATTACAGTCCTAATGCGCTTCTTTGGGTTAAAATTCTTGTATGGATTTGCATACAGAACTTTGCAAAACATCATCYGTACAAAGATGCTTCTCTCTGGGGGCTACGTGTCCTATTTTGACAAAAATCCTTTGTGCAAACACTGAAGCTGGATTATCAGCACCTACCAGCAATTAATGAGGATTGGAGAGAGTCAAGGAGCTTACTTCTAAGAGTGCAATCCCATTTCTCTRTTCCAAAATTCAAAATGGAGCTCTGAGGACCTTTGGCTGCCCTGAAGGTCACAGATACAGACCAGTGCACCTTTCAACCCCTTTGCAACAGCTCTGCCTTTCAATTCTCTTATGAAAGGACTTGAAATGCAACAGCAGATCATGGAAAGGAAGATGTTAGAAGAAATTGCTGTTCTGGATTTTCTCTAGAGTCAGCAATGTGCCTTGTGAAACACTCTGCAAGGCCATGGCCCTGACTGTGTCTGGAACTGTTCCCTACCAAAATACCTGATCTTTTTTTCTCCAAAATTTCCACCAAAGCATTCCCTAGCTTAGATAAYTCTGTATACAATTATTAACTAAAATCTGCAGCAGATACCATCCCTCATACCTACACATGACCTGAAATGATTTATCTTTATCCAGTACAAAGTCCATTGGCTCTGGCTTTATCCTGAGAGCCAGGATTGAGAAATGCATCAATTTTGTTATAAAGGTGGTTTTACAAGCACCATGTCTGTTTGCTAGGTACCAGATCACTGAAACATTTCAGTCCCTTTTGGAACCCAGAAGTGCTGGAAGGAATAGAAATTGCCAGTCTGGTGGGATTTTTGTTTAAATCCATCTGCCAAATCCATCCTGGTGACACTGCACAGCTGAAATGCTTGGCCTGAAAGCTGATATTTTTTTGTGCCAGTGTGGCAGGAGCACCCTCACCCCACCCCACCCTTCCCCACAATCATGGGGTAATTTGTTAGTTTTGGCTGTTGGTTTTGGTAGTGAATTAAGGTTTCCTGAGTTTTTTTCTCTTGTGAAGTTGTTTTCCTGCCCCTCTGTGGCCCCAGGTGGGAGGAGATGGAGATTCAGKCTGGAAGGAGCTGCTGAGAGGTCGCACCTCACTATGAGAGGGCTGTGAGGAAATTCCTGCTGTGGAAGAGAGGGTGGAAAACTGAAAGCAAGCAAAGAAACCTAAACCAGCCTTAAGGAAGGAATGTGAGACTTGATGAGAATGAGAGAAATCCAGTCCAGGCCTTGGAGCTGCTTGCTGGGAGGGSACCTGGGGCCTGAACCCTTTCCTTTCTGCTCCAGCCCAGCCCCTGAGACCCCACACCTTCACAGCTGAGCCTTTTCTTTATCTGCCATTTCCCAGGCTGGCTACCAAGGGATTTTGACAGGGATATTTGGAGTTTTGAGTAACACAGACATGTGAGGGAAGAGCCAGCCCCTCTAAGACCAGGGCACCACACCTGCTCAGCAATTTCTTCTCATTTTCAGGCTTGCCACTCGACTTCTTTCCAAAGCATTCAATATGTGTCATGCTGATTTTAGAGCATTGGAATGTCTTGAAATTTCATGTGGAGSAAAGCCAGCACACACCATACAGAATGTTTGCATTACAGCATTAAAGCTGTTGTCACTACCAATGGGAACTTCATCTAAAAACTCTACAAGTTGAAAAGCTCTGGGAGTGGGGAGCACTTTAAGTCTCATGATTTAGGACCTGTAAATATTCAAATATTAAATAGAATATGACATTTCAGAAGCTGAAAGAAAAATAAAGYTAACTTTTACTATGCCTAGTATACCTGTTATTGCTACAACAGAAAKTCAAATTAAATTATGTGGAATCCAYACCAGGAAAAAGAAATGGTATTGTATAAATAAGAAACCATTTAATTTTTTGTGCAGTATTCTTTTCTTTCCATGGTATGGACACATCAGATGTAATCATGAGATATTGAGTCCTCTGAGTACAAGACAGATTTATTTTGTGATTTTTGATCTTCAGTCTTTCTGTCTGATAAATGAAGTCAGCAGTCATTAAAGAAGCTAAGCAAAAGAGATCTTCAGATAAATTAAAAAATATTAGCTAAATCTAGCTGTTAGTGTTAGATGATTTATTAAAAACAACCATATTTGTAATCTACTTATTGGACTTAAATTGTACTTAATATTGAAATCCATTCTATCTTAAAATATTTGGACATGATATAAACTTTAATTCCATGATCAATAGCCTCAGTTTAGTCAGAAATGTCACCATGTCTTAAGGGAGTAGGAGTTTATTTAAGCAAACATGAAGGTAAACACTGAAAGAGGAAATCTACTTCATCTCTCATAAATATTTTACTTTGTCTCATCAGCTGTGCTGAAAGGATTAATTGTTAGCGCTGCTAATTCTTCTCACTCCTTACAGCACAGGAATTACACTCTGACTAGCAATGGTCAGGAAAAAGCTGCTTACACCAGAACGTTCCATCCAACTCCATCATTGTCTAGAGAGCTCTAATCAGGATGGAAAACCTTATGAAGATTATTGTGTATGTTTAATTTTTCATCTCCAAAAATCCCAGGGAGACAC
This sequence comes from Cardinalis cardinalis, assembly GCA_014549065.1. Classification (NCBI taxonomy): domain Eukaryota; kingdom Metazoa; phylum Chordata; class Aves; order Passeriformes; family Cardinalidae; genus Cardinalis; species Cardinalis cardinalis. The sequence goes on along the minus strand of JACDOX010000077.1, from coordinate 2,241,212 downwards.
CAATACCAACAAGAAAACTCACAACAGCCCCTGTGAGCTGCCTTGGCACCCAATTTTTGTCTTTTAGAGCGTGATCAGGAACAAGTGATTGCTTGAATGTGTGGTTTAAATATCATTCTTTATCTAAAATATTCCAGAGAATATACCTGGGATTAGGTCCCAGAATTTGCATCAGGATGTTAAATCCCCCTCATTTTCTGGGGCAAAGACAACTTTATTGTTTGAGATCTAGGGCTCAGTGGCAAATGATTGATTTTAACCTGCTGTTCCCCCATAGGAAAAAAGTTGAAAAATATGTAAAATCTATGTTTAAACTCTTATATTGCTAGGTTTGAAAACTTGCTGTTTCATATATCCAGATTTCCCACRTTTTTGACATAAAAATAAATTACAATCAAAATTAACTGAAAAAATTATATTTAGTTATCTAAGCACAAACTGAAACGTCATGCCAGTTGTTTGACAACCTGATCTCCTATGATTACTGTCAAATATGAATTCTGCTTTAACCAGGTCAAACAGAAGAAAAAGAAGTCTGAGATTTAAAAGTCTGAAATACATATATAATGCTAGTCTGTAAATTCACTTTTTTTTTTAAATTAATGGGGACTCACCACTGACTGGCTAAAAGAGAAGCACTTAATGCCATTAAAATGCCACTTTCCTCCTAGCAGGACCTCAAATCTCAGAGTGTTTTGTGCTTTTGTCTCMAGAGAAAGGCAAAAAAGCCAGAGGAGGTTTCAGGAATCCTTATTTCCAAATAAACACTGCTGTTCTGAGGCCTTCCCACTTAAAGATGACACTGAATGACCTCCTTTTAAATGCTTGTGAAAGGAGAAAGGTTTGTGATGCTCTAAGGTAAGGAAAAAATGTGTTTTAGGCAAAAAAAACCATGAAGATTTTTATCAGGAAGTGTAATGAAAAGCACATTTAAACATCCAAGAAAGGTTGAGGCAGCCTGCACAGCCCTGTAGCACACAGAAATATCACCCTTAATTTGCCCATCTGTCCAACAGCTGTAATGTGCCATCTCTGCCCCTAACCTGCAGATAATACCTGACAGGATAAAGAGGAACCTGATCAAATGGGCTTGCCATGCACACTGGAGGTGTTTGCAGCTGACACTCAGCATTATTTCCCTCCTCACCTTCTCCAAGGTGCAGAGCAGCATCCCCACTCTGCCTGCAGTGGCATCTGGGTCCCCTCTGGAGCCTTTGCTGGGATGTCAAATTCATTCCAGGCAGCTCAGAATGGCATTTTTTTGCTAATAGTGCTGTCAAGGAGACAATAAGCAAGAMACAGCACCTCAAACCTAAGCAAGGGAGATTTCAGCTGAATAGAATTTTATCCAAAAAATGTTTTTTGTTTTTTTTTTTCCTTAAGGCAGAGTTTTCAACAGGCAATTTCTGCTGATTCCTGATCCTGTGCCTTATATACCCAATAATTTAACATTCAGATCCAAACACTCAGATTTTTTTTTTCCAGGGTAGGGAGAATATTCATGTATCAAACATAATCTTAACATCTCGATCACGACTTGACAGTTTAGAAAGAGGATGAAAAAAGCAGTGGAGGCCATTTTCATACACAACATTTTACCCACACTCATTCTCCTGTTCTCAGAGCATCACAGAAGTTAACGAGCTGTGAAGCACTGTCACTCTTGGGTTATATTTTCAAGGCAGGCATGAATAATTTCCCCACGAACCATTGTTTCAGGAAGAGGCTGAGATTTGTATCTGCCATCATCCAGTGTTTCCTGCCAGTTGTACCATACAGCTCCCAAAATAAACTCTTGTGAGTACTTTTAGACCTTTTAGCTAAAGGCAATTTGTATTTTCCAGACACTTCAAGAACTTTATTTTAGTAGATTCATAATTCTGCTTCTATCTATAACTCAGCTACAAGTAAGACAATGCATTATTGCCTCYTACTATTTTTATTCTCAGGAAGGAAGCTGAATTGAATCCTGCACCATAATAAGCACAAAATTACTTAACTGCTGTTAAACACAATTAAAAAGAATATGGAGGGCAATAGGGGAGCTAGGAAAACACACTGAAATAGTTTTTATGGGCCTTCCTTACTGAAAGYCTTGCTTTGCTCCACAGAGTCATCACTAAGATGGAGATGAGCCCTCCCAGCCCTAATGCAGATAATTTTGTCAAGGTCATTAGGTGTTCAATAGTGTTTAGGAAAACTGGGAAAGGATTGCACCTGCCTGGCTCTGGGATGGTTTTTGCACCAGGAAATGGGAGCTGTCGTGCAGATTGGTTACAGATTATTCTGGGGGATTAGTTCCACTGCTTGCAGATGCATTTGCTAGGGGTAAAACTAGGCAGACAACAGGTTCACAATCAGCTGCTATAAATTCTAATTTTGTACCAGGCACAGGCCTATCAATTTGTGTCTAATTATATTCTTCCATGTGAGATATAAAATACCTCAGGGTTTCTATAATAAAGGCTCATTAATGTGGACGAGAAATAATTCTGAAATGCTTTCTACCAGGGCTAATGTTAATACAGATTTTAATTGCTCTTACAGGATATTAAAACACTGATTTTTTTTTTTTTATATCAGTTTTAACCTAATCATTAAATGGACCCATTTTTGTAACCCTATATTTTCAAGTATTGCATTTTACACTGGTAATTGCGTCATTAMCAGTCATGTTGAACCAGAGAATAAAAGATGAATGCAGAAAGGATAAAAGGCAATATTATCAAAGATATGTGAGAGTCAATGCCCTTCAATTCATCGTGGTTCCCTTTTCTATCTTAAAAATATCCTTTTCTGGCTTAGATCAGTGAAAATCCTGAAATTTTCTTGTTAAAATAAAGCAATAACATTGTGAATAAAAGAGAATTAGTRTTACATTATTTAAAGGGTTTTTAGTTTTCCTCTAAGGTAAAAGCCAAAAGCAAAATCTTTCCACTGAAGACTTACACTTTAAGAATTAACATTGTTAACCTTTGATCTCCAGGATATAATTCTCCTGAAGCTACTCAGGGCCTCAGAGGGTGCAAAACAAGCAGAATAACATCCCAGACCARCATTATCTGCCTTCAAGATCAGGTAACCAACACCCCTGCTCCTCAGTGTCCCATGTTTTATGGATGCTGAAGAGAAAAATATTATTTTGCCCACAATAAAAAGCAAATTCTCCCTTGTCAAATTCCTCAAATACCACTGTATTTCAAAAGCCTTTTGGAAATAGCATTCAAGTATATATTTTGTACTGAAAAGAATAATATTCATGGACTTGGTGATGGAAGAGACACTTCTATGCACACCTTGTCAAGCTGCAAAGCACCCCCAGCCCAGGACTGCTGTCATTTGAATGTTTGACAGGGGCATTTGTCACAGGATGCAGCCTGGACTGCACAGCACCTGGATAAATAAAGTGTACCATGGGCAAAAGGGCCTTCTGGCTTCACTTTTGTCATGAGAATGGGGGAAAAGACAGAAAACCCTGAAAGGTTCACACTTGGCTTTCTAAAACACTTGCAGATTGAAAAACAAAGCTGATTTGAAGAAGCAGTTTGTGYGACAGAGCTGTCAGCTCCTTTGTAAAAGGGAGCTGAGCTAAAAATAAACTGAGAAATAGATTCATAAAACCAGGGTGTGTGCTCAGGAAAGTGAGAGAGGGACTTACAAACGTACTGAAGTTTTGGTACCACAGATGAGAAGCAGGAGCAGAGAAATACCATTTTTTTTTTCTGTGATATTGTGCTTAGCAACATGAACAATACATTAAGGGATCTTAAAGAATTCAATTCAAAATCTTATCAAATATCTTGCTCAGATTTCTTCCACCTTTGACAATTGGATGAAAATATCCTGAGATAGATATTTCTAAAAACATTTCCAGTGAAAAACTCCACTGGGAGTCTTAGGGGAATTTGCTGTATCTTCTTGCAGGCTGTAATAGAGCACAAATCCARCAGCAGATCTGAGAAATGTCCATCCAGCCCTGAATGGAACAGGCAGAACAGACAACAAATAAAAGTTGTGAGAGGAGGAAATCAGCCAGCACAATCCCACAGCACAATTAATGATCAACAGCCCTTCTGCCCCAGGGATTTCTGCTCTCAGTTTTCACAGCTGGGTTTTGGTAGAAGACCCTTTCAGTGATACCATAAACTTAAGAACTGCAAAACATATATTTGTCCTAGAAAAGGAAATAGAGAGAAAGTTTGGGGAGTTTTTTTCCCCTTCAGGTTTCAGAGCCCTTCTGAAAACCCAGTTGCACTCAACAAATGTCAGTGCCTTAATTACCAGGTGAATTCATTTCCCCATTAACATGCCATTTAGAGGGATGCACCATTACCTTTGCAGGCTTCAGCTTAGAAATAAAACGTGAATGAAAATTAGATGACCTAAATACCCTCCACAGAAAGAGAAATGGATGATGCTGGGAGGTGGCAGCCCAAACCCAAGMACTGCACTTCTGGCTCTGCCATGAAATGCTCTCAGCAAGGTCTTGGGGCAGACTCGTCCCTGCAAGAGTGTGGCAGCAACCTSAGGGACAGATTCATGTCCCCAGCCTCCAAAGGCCCTCCCTAAGCACCTGRATACATAAATACATCATATTTATAACTTTTGGCCTCAGATTTACYTTTAATAATCTTTGGAGACCAAGACAGAGGGAGAGAGAAAGTAGGATTTATGACRACACTCACATGAAAGCATTGCATTTAAAAAAAATTATTTAGATAATTTACAAGCTTGATTTTTAGTATTAATACTACTCAGGCATCCAATCTTTCCTTCTTACTTCTGTTAAATGTTATTATTAAAACCAGCCAAACAAAAATAGTAAAGAATATGTGGTTTTGGGTAATAACCTCTTCTGTTCCCTTAAATATCTTGTCTTTATATTGTTGTTTGGTAGTTGTATTTTAAAACAATTTATCATCTTCTTTCTATTTGTAATTCTAAATACTTACAAGATTCTCAAAAGCAAACAATTTTTCTAACAAACCAACAACACAAAAATATTAKAAGTCACTCTATAGGCTGTAGTCAGTTCCAAATGCAGCAATTTTTGTGCAATGTGAACAGATAAATGTATCAAATCAATAACAGACATCCTTTAGGAGCAATAAAATGTTAAAAAAAGGAAAAATTTCTGGTAAATACCTCAGTCCTGGAAGGAGCTGTGGCACTCTGATATTTATATTTGGCTCGAGGCTCACGGGCTGGGCGGGTGTAATACCTGCACCAGAGATGACTTCAGGGAGTAGGTCTGGCACAGGAGGAGGGAAAAGTTGAAAATTTGTAAAAATACTGGATTAATTTTCCCTGTTAACCTGAACTTTTCACCCTCTTCTTCTGCCCAAGAGCTCTGCCCTTCCCATCACATCCTGGCCACAGCAAGGTGGTTTTCACCAGGAGCTGAGCACTCRGAGCCTGGAAAACAAGCAAACAAAAAGCAGGTGTGACTGAACCAGGAGACCTAAAAATTCCTGTGCTTGAAATGTCCTGCCTGAGCCTGAGATCAGGCTGCCAGCTTCCAATAAGTGTTTCTTCAAAATGTGTTTTTCTGGATATTTTGACTGCTGAATCCCTCCCTGCTTTGGACAGTTCCTGGAAGAGATTTGCTTGGTGTRCTACAACTGATGACACCTTTAGTTCATTGCCAAAAACATCAATTTCAGAGYAAAAAATGTTTTCCTCTGACATTTATAATCATTCCTACCTGTGAGGAGAATACAGGCACATTTCATTCCTACCCAYGAGTACAGCACACACAGGGAATTCAATTTGAACAGCTCCCATTTCTGCTTTGGGTTGGTTTTGTGGGTTTGGTTTGCTTAGTTGATTTTCTGTGAGAATGTAAAAAAAGAACATGTAACACAAATATAAGCAATCTCTTTAATCTTTGCAAGTAATAAATAAATAGAAAATCAACTTGTGCTGYAGTCAGTTATTTAAAAAGCACAGTAAATGCTGAAACCCACTTTTCCAAGATGAATTTATATAGGATTGAAGAATGGTTCACTATTAATCAACTTATTTAAACTGGAACAAAAAAATGCCAGTGAATGTGGCATTTTTACCATTCACCACATGCCCACATTAATTACAAAAAGGCTGAAACAAGTTGTAGGGTTTTTTTCTTGTCTTAAAACCTGACAATGCATGAAGAACCAGACACCAGCCACGAGTCAGAGAGATTTGTAAACCTTCAGGGTAAAATATTTAATAGGATAGATATGGTAATACAAAGTTTTATTCTTGATGAAATTAAACTGAATTATAGGAAGTGTAACAGATTTTGTGCAACATGAAAGGTAAATAATGAGGCAAAGAGTCATTGCTTACGGCCTATACTGATGTATTTATGTAATTGTCAGCTGGCTTATCACCCACATGGGAAAGATTTGAATTTTTAATAGATTTTAAGTTCTTGAACAGCTGTCCTACAATCTAGTGGTACTTAAAAGAGTTTWTTTCCTAGCTGCTTTGTAAGAAGATGTTTGACTAGATGTGGAACACTGAGCACCCCTCTGAAATACWTTCTGTACAAAATGAAAGGTACTTTTCATTGAAACATAATTTTCTGCCTGAAATTTTGTAGTTTTCATTTAAGAAACAAATAGTCAAAGAGAAGTGGTTTGGATTAATGCACATGCCTAACTCTGTGCATTTTAGCTTCTGCTCTTTATTTTTTAGGGACTGCYCAGTGCATAAAGGTAAGAGAATGGCTCAGACCCTGGGTTCTTTAAAATTAAATAGCTACAGTGAGTGTCAAGATKATTTTCAGTCTCTCTTGATCAGAAAATCTGTTGAATTAATACCTAGATTTTTACTAGACTTCAGCAAATGGAGAAAWGCAGTGGACCATGTTCAAAAAACCAAGAATTGAAAGTATGCTTAATCAAAAGTACTTCTATTCATGCAGGTCCTACAGGGAAGTACCTAAATTTACAAATAACCAAAAGTAACRTCTCAAAGCCAAGATTACATTTGGTCATTCTTCATTCTGAAACCATTTAGATTTTTTATTTCTGCTTTGGAAGACTTTTACTAAATAAAGAGTCCATGTGGTAGATAAGTATAATTTCTACTTCTCTTAACGTATAATTGTAAATAATAGAAATTTTTTTAGAAACATGAAGGACATAAGTGAATAATTTATAGTTTTTTAATTCTCTGTGATGTATTCAGGTCATGTTTTCTGTTGTACCAAATCTGATTGCCAAATTGTCAGCTCTAATGCAAATCTCAGTTTTAATTTCCCCTGCAGCCCAATTACAAAAYTACTTTTTGATCAAGTTCCTAGATTTTAGAACTATCTTTTCACGATAAATCAAAAAAAACTGATGTTAAAACTTACTTTCTTTTACATGAAAACAATAAAGACTGTTTTGTGGAGCACTAATAAAAATGGCAAGAAATTCTTAGAAACAAGATAAGACCTCCCCATTCTCAAAATCTGAAGTTACAAAGTTACTTACAAAGAGTGCATTAAGGAAAGGAAGAAATAAACATTGAACTGTTCTTCTAGAAACAGATCTGACAGGAGCAAGGAATTAATAACTAACAAAGAGCACTGGTACAACTCTATAGATACTGTTTGGAGCTCAGCTACCATTTTGTGACAAGAATCTGACAAAACACTTTGCCTGATGGGAGTAAGMAAGGAACACAAAAATAAAGGGGAAAACATTGATAATAATTCTCCTTTTGAAAAGCAAAATATTGCCAATTGAGCATTTGAGAGCCAGAAGACACAGGAATGCCAACTTGCCTTCTTCTTCATCTTCTCCTTCTTCCTTCTCCTATCTTCCTTCTTCTTCTTCTTCTTCTTCTCATTCTTCTTCTAATTTTATTTTTATTTTTATTTTTATCTTTATTTTTATCTTTATGTATTATTATTATTATTATTATTATTATTATTATTATTATTATTATTATTATTATTATTATTATTAGTATTAGTATTATTATTAGTATTAGTATTATTAGTATTAGTATTATTAGTATTAGTATTAGTATTAGTAGTAGTAGTAGTAGTAGTAGTAGTAGTAGTGGTATTTTTTCCATAATGCTGCTCTCAGCCCCAGCACAGCCTGGATTCCCTGCGACTGGAATGTTCCAGCACCACATTCATTTTATGCCACTGTCAGAAATGGGTTGATGGTGGGATGGGACAAACTTCCCCGTGTGCTTAGCAAAGCTTACACCTGGCACAGGTACCCATGGATTTACATGGTATAATCAATGGCCACAGGAACCTCCCACACCTTAAATTGGCAGACAACTTCAAAATTACACTCCTATTAAATGCTTTGGATCTTTTGGCTTCGGATCTATTTCAGAAATGAGTTATCTGATGAACCCAGAAATTGATGTATGCTTCCCAAACTCCAGAACAGAAGAAACAAATTAATCACATTTTTGCCTCTCAGTTGTTCTAACAATGATGAATGATGTACTCCTCTAGAAATGTTGCTGAATCATCCAGTAAATTGTTTGCTCTACAGTAGGTCTCATCCACAGATATGCTGACCTTCAGTGTGTTCCTGACAGGCTCAGTTATCAAAATCTGTTTTTCTGGCACAAATTCTGCTCTTCCAAAACAGTAACTTGTTCATTTGTAAAAAAAGGCTGCCAGTAATTGAGCCTGTTTATAACCTTCCTGTCAGGAATTTTCTTTGTGTGACTCCAAACAGAAGAATGTTACAGATTCATAATGATGCATTCAGTGAAGTAACCCATTATCAATGTCATAAACACATTAGCAACTTAATTTAAAATGAGGGCAAAATGCAACTGTTCTGCATAATGAAAGCTGATCATTCAGGAGAGTTAAGCTCTTCATCATTTACGTAACTGGCTAAAAAGGAGCTAAAAATAACAATTAATGCCTAGTCTTTACCATGTGATGCACAATTCTTCTCTGAAGAGGTTTTCTGTCTCTCACCAGCAGCAGCCACACAASTTTGGCAAGGATGGAAATCACTCAGGGATGGAAATGGCCACACAGTGACCACACAAATTCCACACCATGGCACAGTCCTGCAGCTACCACGGGGACGATTCCTTCTGAGGTGAACATTCAAATACCCATTTCCTTTTTAAGCCTATCAACAGCTCTAAAGGATGAAGAAAAATAATTTTTGCTCTTTGCTTTAGCCACAGACTCTGCCTTTACTACTACAGCCCCTGGGTCCTTGTGRAGAAATGCTGATTGCAACAACATTTGGGTGCATTTTTGCCAGCAAACTCAAATTTCTTTGGTGCCACTAACTAGGTAAACCTGTCATGGCTATTCCAGTATTATTTTATTATTTATATATTATATAAACAGTTGTTTATGGAATAATATCCTTTAGTCAGAAATAACTCATCTTTATTTTACCTGGGATAGTGTCCCTGACAAACTGTAATTGTTCTAAATTGGTTCTTTGGTTCTAATTTTGCTTCTAATTTTGACTCAAGCAAACCCAACAGGTCTGTAAGGCAAGAGAGACAAAGCTTCCAGGACAGACTCAATTTGACATCTGGCATTTTAATTCTCTTCAGCTCCTGGAGGAAGAGTTTCTCCTGCTCAGGTGGGAAAACCATCCCCGGTGCAGAAGTTGCAGCACAGAGTGGCTCTGAGCAGCAGAAGGGAATGAACAGCAATTACACCCAGGAGAAGCTTCGCTGCTTTTCTCAGCAGCACAACCATGGCTCCAAGGCAAACAAATCCATGAAAAAAGCCCAAGAAAACAGGGAAATACACTGGAATGATGTGAAATCCTGATTCAGCAAGTATAAGGCCAACAGCCCAAAGCAAGCTCAGAGTTTGTCTCTACAGGAAATGCCTGGGAACATTTTACCTTAACAACCTCAGGAGATTTTTAATTGCAAGGCTGTAGGAGGAAGCACATTCACCACATGTGAGATGATCTGTTCTATGTGTGACTCCAAGGGATGGGTTTTGCTACTCCATATACTTAAAATGTAAATTACACCAAGTGCTTATCATTTATCATTGCTTATCATAAGAACCACATTATCGTTTGCACACAATACTTTTTTTATACTTTTTTACAACCACCTTTAATGGTACAACAAACTAACAAGTTTTTCAGAGCATTAACTCTGTAATTGCCTCCTTTTTTCATGTAGTAACAGATGGGTGTTTATCTCTTGGGAGAAGAGAATCAGGAATACTTTACTTGCAAAGCAATTTTCTCTCTCATTGTAATCAATACCTTTTATCATGTATGTATTAAAATCCAGTTAAACAGCAGACCCAAATRCATCTATGTACATAAAGATAAAAACTAAACTAAATAGGTGAATGGTCAGTTGAACTTTTTTATGCAAAACTGTGCAATCTTTATGTAGAGGATGGAATTCTTAAAATCTCACATCCACATTTTGATGAAGGGATGAGATCACAGACTGAAAGAATCCCAACATAGTAGGGAAGCAAAATCATCACTTTCCAATATTTACTTTTATGATCATGGTTCAACAATTTTCTACAATGGCACAGTTCTTGCTGAGTGATTGGGGAATACAAATTTTTGAGCTTCACTGCTGATGCATGTAGGTTTGAAGATGAACAAGCTCATCTTTRTCCTTTGCAGTCCAGAATTGTATACCTTGATAAGATTCCCAGATTATATTTTGAGCAGTTTTTAACTAATCTGACTGACCAAGATATTTTATTCCATCAAAAAAGAAAAAGAAATTTTTTTTAGGATGGTTGCAGTGATTATTCTGTACTGTTGCGTAAGGAAGTATCACAAATTATTGGAGGGAACTAAAGACCATGGCATTGAGAAGTTGAAGTATTTCCTTCCTTTTCTCTGTTAAAAACTCTCTAAATCCACCTGACATTTTCTGAGCTGTAGTGGGTTACTGTTCTTTTGGAGTACAAGCTGCATTTTCCACTGTGCTTCGACCATTTCACCTCTGAGCAAGCGAACCAAGTATTCAGATTCAATTTTAAGCAMACATTCTTCTCCAAGCAAAAATTAACCCCTCATTTAAAGAATTCCTGCCTTATATTTAATAATACTACTTATTTATTTTTATAACTAAACAGAAATAAATGCTTTCTTTCTAATGAAAGTAGTTTAAAAAGTCACCTTTTTGAACTTTAAATGGATAATCTCCAAWGTTCTAAGGTTCTTTTTCCTTAGTAAGTGTTGTTTTTTTGACCCTCATATTTTAGGGAAAACATAGACTTGTAAACTTATTATTTGACATTTTAATTATTATTTTTAAAGAGAAATAAAGATGAAAAGGATAAAGATAATATCTTCAAAGAATTCCTGTTAAAATTCCATGGATATTTCTGCAAGAGACTAAAGATGAAATGCAGAAAATTACTTACAGTTAGGTCCATTTTTGTCTTTGCAGTCTCAGAGCAGTTGCCTATGAACAAAAAGAGACCTATTTGAAAGGCTGTCAGCAATGGTAATCATAGGTAAGATCATTTTACTGAAAAAAAGGAATTATTTCCTATTCAACAACTGGTCCACAGCAATGATATCCCATTCCTGTTATTGCTCTATTTGGGTCATTGGCAGCTGAAAGTGAAAATAAACTTTTGCAATGGAAAAAGAASAGATTCTCAGGACAATCATCTACAAGACAAAGATTTTGGATAAAGTTATAGCTGCAAAACTAATATTTTTAGAAGTCTCTCTTAGCTGATCACAGACACTTTTCAGTAATATGAATTTCTGCAGCGAATAACAAACAGCCTGGATTCTTTATTTAAGAGGTCATATTGATTTTGGAACCAGTTGTAGCTCAGCAGATACATTAAGAATGCATTGCATCTTAATTATAACCAACTCAAAGGTGCAATACTCTTTATTGGCATTAAACAAATCAATCAGCATAAATTAAACATGACAGAGGCTCAGAACAAGAGATGCTTTGAGTCTGTGACTGGATAATGTAACAATAATATTAATGAAAATAAACTGCTGGAATTSAGTGTCTGTAAACTGGAAGTTACATATTCTATTGCTAAAATAACCCCTGAAATACAACCACTTGTATTGCTAGGATTAATTTTGCTTTTTTTTTTTCTCTTCTTTGTTAGAATGAACTTTGACAAGTTAACTTTATGTATTTTTCCTAATTCAATTCAAACTATCTCAATGCTATGTGACCTGACTAGGGCAGAAATTATTAATGTTTTAAATACAGACTAGAAACATAGGAGTGAAATAGCATCTACACATGTTCCCTAGAGAGAGCGAAAAAAAATGATCTGAATCAATGAAGAAATGAAGATAGGAATTAATGAAGATATAATTGGATCATACTTTGATAGAAGAAAGACATGTTTTGAAAAGTTCTGAAATTTAAAAAAMAATCTAGAATATTTTAGCTACTTTTAAAAAATTCCTACCTTACTTAGAATATTTGACTAAAAGCACCTTTTTAAAAAACATTTGGTATGACAGGTTTTWTGCCTGTGATCAAGATTTCTTAATAACAGCCAAAGTTTTGAAGAGAAATTTAATGAAGAACATTTTCTGTTCTGTCCAATTTTAATATTTCCTGCCACAATGTTGTGTTCTGTAACTTGGTCAATTTTGTTCTCATTCCAGCAGCAATATTGGTCACATAAAATGAGGTTTTAATGATTTTACCAAGCCTTCATGAAAAGAATTCATATTATTTTATTAACATTCTTATCCAGTAATTTTTCTTGACCGCAAGAGCTTTAGTGTTTGCAGTGTCTTAATTCCAAAGGTTAGTGGAAGGAGCAGTTATTACATCTGACCTAAAATCAGAAGCATTTTCAACTGTGTTATCCTGCTGGAATATAAASTATGCTGGACAAAACAGATTTGGAAGGGCTCCCTTTGCAACAATTGCATTTTTCCTGCCCAAAATGCCGCGGCAGAGGTGACCAAGTGCACAGACTGGCTGCCAGCTGTGCTTACAGAACAGAAAATAAGTTTCACAGAGCTCAAATTATCTCCATGGCTGGTTCCTAAATCTTGTAGCACTGCAAGGCCTTAAAGCAGATATTCTGAAAAAAAAAATAAGGCACACTGAGTGTCCAAAGAAATTGTGCCTCTGAAATCAGCTAATTACCTGCATGGTTAATCCTGTTCCTCATGATATTGGTGTTAGAGCCATAAAACAAATATTTTTTGTCTTTGTCAGATTTTGCTCAGAGCCAGACAGAATATGACAGTCAAAAGMGGTAAAATTAAAAAATATTTCCATAAACAGGTACCTTGAGATAAAAAACTTATAAAAAGAACACAAAAGTCCTGAGTGGTGTCATCAGGGCCCATGGCTGGATCTGGCCCCAGGCTCAGGACTGTGAGTGGGGAGGATGCTCTGGAGCACCTGAAACCCTCCCAGGGCTCTGACACCTTCTGTATTTACAGAATATCAACAGTTAATGTTATCAGAACCTGACCACATAGATAACTTGTCAAATTAAGTAATTAATCTAATTAGGTGAGTGTTCAGCTCGATGGTTAYGCCGCAATTCAGAGCCCAGGTCGAGCAGCTCTGTTCACCCTCCCTGTGCTCGTGGGTGCACAAATTAAATACAACCCAAGTTATACAAAAAAAAAACTGCCACAAATCTGCTTTTATTCTTTGCTATATTTTCAGTGCATTGAAATTAAACCCTGAGTTTGTTCTAGTGTTGTATTCTTTGACAGTTACAATCAGAATTCTTTCGGAGCAGCTCCGCTCTTGGAGCATTTTACAATAATTTTCATTCCAGAAAAGCTTTGGGAAAATGATAATTTGGGAAGATTTTGTGGAAATAGCAGGGAAAAAATTAAAACCAGGAGCTGTCAGCACTAAGAAAGATAAAATGGGAAAGGTAAAGGAAACAAGCAGTTAGGCAAAAACGTTCAATACTTCGACTCAATTATCACACCTAGGACAGGAGTATTAAGGGCTAATCAATACAAGGGGGATTTTATGTAGCAATACATCAACAGTTGAGTTACTTCTGCAATTATTTTCGAGCAGAGACAAAAATCTCAACCCTCACCTCATAAGAACAGGTTATCCTGAGTTTCAGAAGAGACACAAGACTAGTTTTATGCCTAGGAAAAATGAAGTACAGGATTTCCTTGTGCCAGTSTATGAGATGGGCTCACCGAAGCATCCTGAAAACTCTGGTGAGCCATCAGGAATAACCACTTAAACCCATTGATGATTGACAATAAATTCATAAAAACAACTGCTACAAAGGAAATGAAGAAATGGCATGAACTGCTCRGATTATATCAGTCAGCAGCACTTTTTAAATGTGTTTCAGTCAATTAAATAATATCACTGGCTTTTTATTGGTACTGATTAGAACCTATGGACTGGTCTTTTATCAGGAGCAAGTTTAAGCATACTGTACTTTAAGCAGAGCTCCTGTTAACATAAATTTTAATATTTCAGTGCCTTACAAGAAGATTAAGTGGTTGAGCAGCTGACAAAATAGAACAATTTAATGGATTACACTAAAATCAGCCAAATATATTTTAATAAAAAAAGTAATTTTTGACTTGCTTGCATTCAAAATACTCCGCACATTTAAAAACCTCCTCTGTATACAAASAAATGTGTGTAAATATAAATCTATCCAGTATGAGCACCTGGATAAGGTCACTGTCTGAGAGTGATATCATTTGCCTAAAGTTTTAAGCATCTCCACAWGGTATGTCCTTTCTTTTTTTTAAGACCATGTAATTTAAAGTGAATTAATGAAAATTACAGTATGAGGAAGTATGTTATGCTTGGGGATATGGTGCTAGAAAGGTTTAGGGGGTATTTTACACACATTTGATAAGCCCACTGAGTAAATCTCAGACATCAGCCATTGTTTTTGGACATGAAAAAGTTTGAAAATCCTATTAACATCTTTGTGGAACTGCTCTGGCARTGCTGCTGCCACAGAATAATGTGTTTTGTATTATCACTTATTACAGCRAAATCTTAACTTGTGAATCCAAGGGAGTTCCTGAAATCACTTCTGCAAAATTATTCTCCTTTCCTTGCAATATTTTCAATCRCATGTATTACCTTATTGTGAAAATATAATGGAGTGCATGACATCAGTCTCTCTCCTTTTTTTAAAATAACACAGTTTTGTGCAACTAAGACAATGTCAAAATTGCTTTTGTGTAGTTGGTCTGCAATATTTCTAAATCACACTATTTTTTTTTTCTYCCTGGAGTTATTTAGAGTCTTCACTTTAAATGAAATTTGGCCTTTGAGAAACATAATTTCAGTCTCAATTGCCAAAAGACTTGTCCATGCAAATAAGCAGATAGCAAGGCAGCAAGCCCAAGGGCTCCCCACATCCTTCAGGAAGGTTTTCCAGTCAGGACTGCAAGGCTGGGGTGCTGTGTTTGAAGATGTACATAGTCGGTATAAATCAGAATACAATAATCAAATATCRCCATTCTGTTGTGTTCAAAAATATTTTAATAACTGAATCTGGATAAAGAGAGAAAAGACATTAAAAAACCATAGAAAAATGCATAATGGTTTGGAGATCTTAACTGTTCCTGTTCTCAGATAAGAGCAACCTCTGGTTATGCAAAAGTAAGCAGCAATGGATATGAATTAACTTCTACAAATTAAATCCATCATATGACTTCATTTTCAGYTTTTTTTTTTCTCCCAGATAAGCAATTAAATTCTCAGTGCCAGCAAGAATCAAATGAAAATTTGCAAACTGTAGAAAATTATGAAGGAATTTGAATGTTAAAAGCAGATTAGAACAGAAAAGATTTAATATCAGGTTGGAAGAGTAAAACACAGCTGGAGAATAAGTTCTTTTAAAAAGAAAGAAACTCATGTAAAAGCTAGACATAATTAAGATGATGGTACTTTACAATGTTTTTGGTTCTATTCCAACTCTGAAGTCAGCTGATGAATCCTCTGTGGGCTTTGGTGGCTTCCACTTCCTCAAAAAGCTTTCATTGAGGGGAAAAGGAGATGGAGAAAAGGGACAAAAATACTGCAAACACTTCAGCAGCCAAAGTGGTTCTTGAGATGTCTGGGCTAAGCATGAGAAAAAAAATAAAATAATTAAAATAATGTCAAGCTCAATTTACAAATGTTAATCAAGASTAAAATGTAAGATCCCTTTTATGAACAGGTTTTATCTAAATGATTATTTTTGATGGCTAGTTTATTAAATGTCAGTTCTATTTTTTTTAGTGTAGGAAGGGAAAGTCACTTTGGATATGAAAAAATTGTGCTGTGGCTAATAAAAAAATAACACAATGAAAGGAAGAGTTTCATTGTTATTTTAATAGCTATGAAACCACCTGCAAATATGTGCTCTGTTAATTTCCAAGGATTGAATGTCAAAAATCTCTCCTGTCAAAGCCACTGTCCCAGATAGCACAGCTGAACCACTGTCACTGTTGAAGGAGAAAAGAAAAAAATTAACAAAATTAATGATACTACAGAGTAGAACTTTCTAAGGTCTTCATGAATTAAGAGAGGCAACCTGTAGGAGTGGATGTTGTGGTTCACTTGTTCTGTTTTGTCCTATATTCAAAATGAGCTGCTCCACAGAAACAGTTCAGCAGCATTTTCATCATCATTTAATCTATTATTTATCATAYATTTTTTCATCAATTCTATTTTAGAAGAAACTACCTGTGAATTTGGGCTTGAAATCCAGCTCTAAGCAAAAGGTAGATGCTGCCATTGCTTATACAAATTGATTCTGCTGGGATCAATAATTCCTATTGTGGCTGAACTGCAAAGCTCTGAGAACCAGGAGMAGCTACACACAACACAGAGTGTTTTTAAACAATCTGTAGTAGATTGAAGCAATCTAGATTTAGCTCTTCATTGATATCCAGTGCTGCCACATTGGACCATCTGGTCCTGTTCTGCTTCTGCCTCATGAACTAGGAAAATGAGTATTCCTTTTCCAAATCGCGAGTCACAAGACTTAAATATTCAGTGATGAATTACTACAGAAAAAATTAATTAATAGAACATCTGCCTGCCAAGAAGATAGAGTGCAAGGAACTAATCTGTTACAGTTCCTGGCCCAGATCCTCCCATTATTCTGGCAGCTAACAAAGACCAGAAGGCAGATGGGTCAATCTGGCCAACAATTTTTTCGTGATGGTGTAACTGTCACCTGGCAAATGGAACTCAAGCAAAAACCTCTTTCTGTCTGTGCCTGCAGCAAACTGGGTGCTCTTCCAAATCCCTCTCAGCATCTATCACTGTCTTTGGGAGATTCTGTGACTTTGAAAGTCTGGTACTAATTTACCAAAGTACACAAGTCCCATTATGTTATAACAGGCTCAGAACAAGCCACCCCTGAAAACACTTCTCATACCCCATAAATTGGTACTGCTGATGTCAAGCAAAAAGGACATTTTTACACATATGGTATGGYGACCTCAGTGCAATAATCTGTAAAAGTGAATGTCGTGCCTTAGAATAATTAGCTTCAAATTTTTTTTTAAATTGAGCATTTGGAATTCTTGTATTCAAATTGAATATGCAATGCTTTTATTCCACTCCATCTTTGCATTTGCTTTGAGATGTCAAGTGTCATTTCTACTTTGCCAAGAGGTCTTTTGATTAGCAAGATAAAAGAAAATGTTTGTTCTGAATAAATTCTTATTTTTTATGTTACAAATGATGTGAATGCAAAACTTCTACTAATGATGCACTTCTCACTAGCAAAAAGATCCCTTTGCTGTGGTAATCAAATAAACTTTTCCTTCCAGTCAGTCATTGCTGATTTTTATAATTACCATCACTATCCACATTTTTTTTTGTCCCCTTCTGAAGCATAACTTGAAATATATGTCTGTGAAATCTTTCTAGTGGGTTTGCCATAAAGAAGCTGCTGGACAGGAATCCTGCTGGGGTAAGGAGCTTCTTCCAAGCACAGAACTAAAGGCACAACCAGACATAAAATCATGCAAAGAGAAAGCCACTGCCTGAGGGGAAGGAAAGCACTGAAACTCGTGGTTGTGAGAGGTCAGTATTAAACACRGAACTGCAGTTGGGCACAGAACTTGTGCTCTGTGCTGTGTTAAAGTAATTCACTACTGACATCAAGCACGGCTCAGTCTCTCYGAATGGATCCTCACCAGTGCTCACAAGGGCACAGCCTCCAGTTCAATGGCAAAATATGTACAGAATCATAAATTGACCTATCATGTATCAAATGAAAGAAACAGCATAAATGTGGGAGCCTGCAGTGAAAGAAGAATATTTTGTGAGCTGAAATGGAACTGGAAATCAATATGGCACAATGAATATGGAATCTGAAAGTGCTGGTCCTACACTGCTGTAAAGACTGACTATTGAGGATCAACATTTTCTCTTCTGTTTTCCAACCTTTTAAAAAAATGCCTTGTTTAGCTGTACCTGAGAGATAAGGATTTTAAAATATTGGATTTTTAAACACAAAAGCTACAGTGTTTCAGCCCAGATCTCAGGTCAAATCTCTTTCAGGAATTATTCAGGACAGATTCACAATGTGAAATGAAAGAAATTAGAGCATTAAATATTCTGATACGACACYTGCAATGAAATTGAGAGATCAGGTTGTGACCAAGTCAATGTTTATTTCATTGGCCTCTGATATGATGTGGGTCTAAAGCATTCCCAGGTATAAATTTCTTCAAATTCAGGGGTAAAAGCAGTAATCCCCATCCTCCCAAACTCCAAAGCTGAAATTTAACAGGATTTTCTGTCTCAGCTGGTCTGGTCAGAACTTAAATGTTTGACATAAACTGGTCTCTTGCAAAACAAAAATGCTGAGAGATGCCAAAACCACCTGCTGGTAAAGTATTGTGGGGAAAATCAGGGAATGGAAATGTTTGAAACTCTGTGACCACATCAGTTAAACAGGCAAAACCGCTGACTTTGGTGAGTTGGGTCAAAAGAGAGAGAAAAAGATACTATTTAAAGGGGAGTGAAAGATTTTTTAACTTCAGAACAGATCATTTCAGTTGGAATAGACCTGCAGTGATCACCTTGTCCAAGAGCCTGACTTCAGCACTGACCAAACAACCAGAAACAAACAAAAATCCCCTCACAACCTTTATTGGCAAGGAAGCAACACTTCCTCGCCATTTGGGTCAACTCTTGCCCATTTCTCAAGATAATTTTTTTGCCTGCCATCAAGAAACAACWGCAAAATATCTGAAAATGTCAAATCCTTTTAGTTCATCCTTTCAAAATCAAAATATGTTTAAGAATTCCCCTTTGGCTTGCTTATATYGACAACAGAATGGAAAACCATGTTTTGTCTTCTGTTTCTCTCCACAGGAACCTTTGAAACTTCAGGTTCAGGGGTCTGAACACGTTGTGCTCAGTGACCTTTTGCTGCACAGTGTCATTTCTGTCTCCTGAACAGAGAATTTCTGTTCTTTTTCTGGGAAATCTGGGKACAAAGTTTCACAGTGGGAACTGGTGATTCCACCCAAGCTAGAATAAGTTAATGGAGAAAGTCACTACAATGTTCCTTATATTGTTTAAAATACTGCCCCTCTTGAGCCAAGTAAAGGAAATTTCCATGTGAAGACCTCCAGTATGAAGAGCTGATTTGGGATAGTTATGAARATAATTATTTCCATGTGTTGGGAATAATCATTGTCAGACAGTGATTAGTTTGCTGCCATCACTCCAGTCATTCCTGTAGGAATCTGCTGCAGACTCAGCAAACTCCTCAGAGCCACGATTTGTGCCACCTGTTTAGGACTCTTCTTCAGAATAATACAGAATAATTTTTAGTATTAAATTCAACCTATCATTAAATCAACCAACACTATCACTAAATTGTGTGATTTAGTGATCTATCATTAAATTCAACCAACACAATCACTAAATTGTGTGATTTAGTGATCTATCATTAAATTCAACCAAAACAATCACTCAAGCAGCCTGATAACAGACAAAATGGAGATTGCATTGTGCCCAAACATGAGCACCTTACACCCTGTCAGTTGTTTGTAAAACCAGCCTTGTTCCTGGACCAAAAGCCCTGGAATCAGCAGATAAATTCTGTTCTTTTCTTTGCCACACACTTTGCAGTAATTGTGTTACATCTTCATGTTTGCCTTTATTCACAAGTACATCACGATAATTTCCAGCTCACTGACATGGACAACCTGAAGTATTTTACAGGCATTGGGGAATTTGAGACTCTAGAGAGAACTGTGATGGAGATGTAAATTACTGTTATGCCATGCATATATTCTCATTTTTACAGTATTATCTGATGCATTTCATATTTTGAGGTAACTTCCACATTCCAGGATAATTGTAAATGCCASACTTTTCCATTATGCAGGCAGAGATAAAAAAATTATTTTCAAAAGAAATAATTTTTTTGTTCTTTTCCAGCCATCTCATTTAKATTTATGAGTAAAAGATATTTTGGGATGCAGAGCTACTTTCTCTCTCTTTATAGGATCTCCTTCTTCACAATGCCTGGGTTGTATTCCAGCTTCATCCAAAGACTACTGAAGCCACAGGATGAGAAAGTGGCGTCTGTGTCCCATGTTTGTCACTGCCTTGTCACCTCAAAAAACCCCAAAGAATTGTAGGAAAACCTAATGTATCACTTAAAATCAGAAGGTTCTGATGATTGGATGCAGATGTACCAGCAAATCTGAARTTGTTCCCACATTTAGCTCTGTCAGGTTGCCTCCCCTCCTCACATCCTCGCGGGGCTGACCTTTACCAATGTTAAGTCAAACTATAAAAAAAAAAAAAGCCAAAAAGGAGATGTTGGGAAGCTTGACTTCATTAAATGGCATCTGCATTCAACACAGACTACAAAGCAACCCACAAAGGCATCTTTGTGCACTGCTGGTGCTCCACTGACRTCTGAAGAGGCTTCTAAGGTGCAGTAACTTGGCAGCTCCTGTAGCAGAGGAGTTTGGTTTTTTCAGTTAAAGCAAAGCAACTCTAAACATTTCTCTGCTTAGCAAAGGAAGTTTGTGAAACGGGGAAAAATCACTCYGGGCAACTTCTTTCTGCAATTCCCTCCCTCCAAGAACACCATAAAAATATTATTATTTAGAAAAGCTTGTCTAAGCATATTTTGTCAGCAAAAGTGATTGATTCTTGCCCTTGGTGAGCCTAAGATGCTTTTTTTATCCAGCAGACAGCAATATTCTGTTAAGTGGCAATAGCAGCAGGAAGCTGYATCCCTCACAGCCCAGAACTTGATCTTGGCATACATGAGGCAACAGAAGCATTCTCCCCTTGTGGCTGAAATAATTCAACAATTCAACTGCAGCCAATCTATCCCAAAGTTCCTGGATGTTCTCAGCCTCCAGATTTCAACTCTTCCTCAAAACTCCCACTACTCTGAACGGTGCAAATGGGAGATTTTTTTTTCTCAGATGCAGAGCACATAGCTGAAAGAAAAAGATTGCTACAACTTGTGCGCACACAGGTCACAGAAAATGAGAAATTCAGTCAAAGCWCTGTCAAAAGAATAACTTTTGAGTGATCTCAAAAATACCAGGTCTTCTGATATTTCTGACAAGGCTGTTCTGTGAAAACACAGCCTTTTGTTTTTCCAAAATGTAAAGTACAGAAGATGACAGGTAACACACCCAGAACAAGCTTCTGAACTCTACCTCCACAAAGGAAACATTCTTAGGAATGCCTTAAAAAACTCAATTGTGCTGTGGAACTAACAAACAGAAAGGTTTCTAGAAACTGACAGTAAAGCCACTTTCTCTCATCACATCATTCCTTTYTCCGAATATTAAAGATTTTTACCAGGCATTTTAATTAAGTGCAGACTCCCTTCACAGTCCTCTTGGATGGATGAGGGCTACTCACACCTGGAGAGCAAAGAATCCAATTTCTTTGAAAGCAGATGTCTGTATGTTCCTAAAGATTAAAAGAAAAATAAAAMACCCCATAGGAACATTCAACAGTACCAATATCAAATTGTCCCTGTGGATCTGTGACAGRAGAAAACATCCTAATGAGCTCACAAAAAACCTGAAAGCCCCAGGAAGAGACATGGGGATGCTGCAGAGACCACGAGCAACCAAATGAGAGACTGAATTCCTTTAATTTGTTATGTTAAAAAATCCTGGGCTGATAAATTTGCCAGATGGAAAAAATACTGAGTAGCTTGTGCACCTCTGAAAGGGTGACCTGAGGATGAAAACAATCCCAGACATTTCCTGAATGCTTTCTGTTGGGAATGCAGCAATATTCTGGATAATTCCTGAATAGGAACAGAAAGAAATCCTCACCAAGCTCAGGGGCTTCAACAGGACTCACTCCAGTGTGTGAAGGGCAGGATGAATGAGAAGAAATGATGAAAACATTTTTTTAGTGCTTTTCTAAGGATTTCTCTTTAATTATTCATTAAAAAAATCCTATTTCTAAATACTTACAATAATACTAATACTATACTTATAATAACACGAATTATTTCTAAATACTTAAAAGTCATTTCAACATTTCAATGGATCTTTTTGCCCTCTAATCAAAGGCCATATTTTYGCATGGAATTAAATCAGACCTCTGTAATTTCAAGGGGCACCATATCCATTATTGTACTAGGTACAAAAAAACTTGTTTGTACAACTATCATAAAATTTTATATGATTAAATCCAAGTTGTGRAAGACTGAGGGCAAAATATGATATGAACTACTCTCAATGTAACAATTGAAATTTGGTTCTGATAAACAGGAACCTTMACCAAAGGTAGGTGCAGTGGGTTTTCTGGTGAGGAATTTGTGAAAAAGACAGGAAAGATTTCTGTCCTATATTTCATATTCTGCCTGTATTTTGTTTTTTCAGGAGCAGTAGATGGACCCAAAGGCTCTTTGTAGGTGAGAAATGAGCAGTACATTTTTTTTTTTCTGCTCACAATTCCATGGAAAACAACTCAACCAAGAATATTCAACTGCAGCTGTGCAAGTTATTTTATCTTTGTTGTGCAAGTTATTTTTACAAAAAATGTAAGCTTCTCATGTTTAAATAAATTATTTGAAAGAGGACATGTTAATGGCTATCATAGTTTGCTTTCTAACATCAGGGATTCTCCATGGGTATGAAGAAAACATAATCACACATATGGTGGAACTAAAATGTACTATTTTTCTTGAATGAAATTCTCTTGTTAACTCAGCAGGCACTGCATGAGATCACATATCATTTTTCAACCATCTGCACATCTCACAGTATTATGGACAGAAAATTTCTATTATTCAGCCACTAAGACTTTATGCTGGATGACTTTTAAGTGTGGATTCACTGTAGCATCTTTCATCACTGGAGGCAAATTTAGCATCTATGCAGATGCCACTTGCATTTTTATAGATTTCAGTTCAAAGGATAAACTTCAAGTCTGTCCCCTGCCACCTGATGGATCAGACATTCCAGGTAATTTGGACACATGACCTTTCATATCACAGGCAAGTTGGAAAAATTCATGGCTCAAACTTCAAAGTGAAAAAGACACTTTAAGAAACATCAAGAGTCCTTGATTGTGATTAGCTGTTTGATAAAAGAGAAACATAATAAACCAAATAAAAACAAACCCCCCACCCTTCACATCAACACCTTTGCTGCCCAAAGATCAGAAGCCCACATGTTAATGAGCTCTTTTTTATGAAATGAAATCGCTGCTGATAGTGCTCAGTGAGCTCTGATTAATTCATGGTTTGTCACAGTGCAGTGCTCAGTGAGTTACCAAATTTAAGGGCTRTAGCAGGAATTTCAGACCATGCCTCTCTTTTGGTGTTGGCATCAAGGGGCCTCCAACCCCCAGGCTCTCTGGTACTCTGCCATTCAGGAAATCTCCATTTTCAAATCAGAAATCTCAATATATACACCAACAACAGGATGTGTTCAGGAAGCTCTGACATGATATTCTTATTTATGTAAAAATATTGTGGAGATTAAATTCACTTTAATTTCCTGAGTCTGCACAGGTCTGCTTTCTTACTTGAGATGTAGCATCTAATCTTTGAACATCCTGAAATTAATTAAGAATGTGATGAGTTTTACATGAAAGCGTAACCTGTTCATAGGCTTTCATTATTTTAAACTGTTGCTTAGTATTCACAGCTGACCCATTTGGGAGCCATTGTTTTTTTAGAAACACATTATGGAAATTCTCTTTTGAAAGGAGTATGCCTGTCTAACTGTAGCTAAGTAGTTGAACAAATAAAAATCAGRAATGGAGGGAAACACTCAAGAATTTTTTAAATCATAACTTAGCTTGTGGGTTTTCCAACAAGCCCTGCATAATTCCCTCTGTACTTTCATTGTCTGCACATGCAGCATCAGTGCAGAGACTTCAAACAGACCCAGTGCAACACCAAAAGAAGGAGGAAGGAAGAAAAGGTTACCTCAGCTCCACAGCAACTGAGAGCAATCCAATTCTTCTCTTTCCATGAGAAAAGGACACTGATAAACAATCAATGCTTCTTGGTGTCCTGTCATAGAAATATATTAACTGCAAAGAGTGAAACATCAGAGGCACCAGCAGAAACTGCTGGATTCAGATAAAAATCAGTTTGAGAAAAGCTAACATACTATTTTATTTACCACCCAACTCTTAATATTACATACCAAGTAATGGGGTCAGGGGCMATGTTTATCTAAAATTAACTTTATTTGTAGCCAAGAGAACTGTTCAGACAGATCCTGCAGCCCATCAGCTGAGGAAGTGCCTACAGYTAAAATCCTCTTTTCTTTCACTTGCTCTCAGTTTCTCTAAGCTTGGTACTCATCAGATTTCATGTAAACCATGCTTTGCTTTTTTTTCCCTATCAAATTCTTTTGGTTTGCCCTGCATACTGTGGTAAAAGAAGGAATTAACAGAGCCTGTGGCCTGGTTGAAGATACTCAGATACAATGATTTTCTAGGGGGGTTTTTACTTGTGTGGGTGGATTTGTGTGACACTACCGGCCTGTATGTGACGTTTAATTTGTCCTTTATTTCCTGTGCCTCACTTTTATCTCACTTTCATCTGGCTGGATCAGTTTTTCCAAGTTTCCATGCAGACTCTGGCCTGCCCTGCTCGTGGGAGCTCCCTCAGTGCTGTCCTGGCCGTGYCCCTGTTCCATACATAATGCCACCTGCACCTGGCAAAATGCCTCTGCCACCCCTCTCTGCCTCCACACAGGCTCAGTGTCCTGGTTTTACATGAGATGCATTTACAGAAGTAATACAAAGCTTTTAACCACTAAAAAGCTGTACATGCCTCTGTGAAAAACACATGTTAAAAATGAAAGACCAAACTAACTAAAATTTTAGGTTTTGTTGCTTTACATGTCAGCAGAATGGAAAGGTTATAGGGAGAAAAAAAGTGTTCCAAAAATTTTATTCTAATTCTTATTACTCTTTCTTTTAATTACTGTTAATAAATTTTTCTGTATACCCTTTTAAAGTTTTAAGCCTACTTTACCTTTCTCCTAATCCTACCCCACAACAAGAAGTAAACACACTAATAATCAACCAACACTAAACCCACCACACTCATTAACCAAAAAAATCTCAAAATTAATAAAATCTCAAATTAACAAACCAAAACCACTGCAGTCAGTGATCAATGCAGAGCAGCCACAGCACTTTGTGGTCACAGGTTTTTATCTTGAAGAGCTTTTAACTGGAACTTGCCATCGCTGGGCTTCCCACAAAGCACAGCGTGGGTTATACAAGGCAGTGACCCCTTTKCTGCAGTCTGTTATTAATTACTATATCATCTGTAATTATCACATGAAACTGTAATGGCTGATTATTTGGAAACCCAATTTAGTGACCCAATACTGTCAGGAACCATATTTTTGATTCTTCCTCATTAGCCACTAGCTGCAGCTGTTTTACCTGCAGAGGAATGGGTGCTCTCTGCAGATCCACATCTGGCTGCTGAACCTCTGGAATTTTTGCAGCACTCTGGGATCCATTCCTGGAGCATTGTGCATGAAGAAAACCTGGAAAACGGTGCCCTTGATTTCCAAATTTATTTTCTGCTTGGCTCTTTTCCAGCCAGATTCCCTCTGCAGTTATGACTTTTTTTTAAAGGTGGCCATTCATGGTGTCTTAAATCATGAAGATGGGTTCAAGAATTCTTGCAGGATAGTTAAAGATTTTTTTGTGTTATCAAATCAAGGTTTTTCACTTTTTGACTTTATATAATTTATATTTGGGTTTTATTTCCCTTCAATTAGATCCAATCTCTGGTTGACATCAACTTTTCCCTTTAGCAGTCCTGTTCAACATCTAATTATTACCCATTTACAATACAGATTTCTGTAGAGGATCTTCTATTCTGGCTAACRCTGAAACATTAAACTTTTGGGGCTAGTGATACCCTGAATAGATAGCAACCAAGAGATTTTATGCAGCTAGTTATAACTTTAGAATATATTCCATGATTAACACAATCTGTTGAACACAAAAGAGGTTGTATGATGTAGGATTAAAAAGAGAATGTTAGACAAGAGTATTTTGTCTAAATACTGCTACTTAAAAATGCAACACCACCTTTAAAGAAAAAAAAATCTTTAAAATAACATATGTATTATGTGTTAATCTAATTAAGAATTTTATTAGCATATATATTASCTTCCACAGCATCATATTTTTGAGTCTGTTAAATGCTATGAAACACCTTTCTTAAAAGCATACCTGTCTAAAAGGTTGTGCTGAAGGCCCCATACCTGATTAAAGGTGGCAACCAGCCTGGCTACACTATTTACTGACATTTYCTCTTGCTGCTGTTGCTAAAACCATTATCTTTAATTGTGTTCTCCATTTCCCTGCATGACATTTTTAGCATTGCCAAATACTGTTGTTTAATTGTTTCTTAGGGGTAATGAAAATATAAAATGGGGAGTCATTATCTGTGTGGGAGAACAGCACTGGGAGATTTTACTCCTGAATTCATCACAAAGAAATGGGAGTCAGTGGTGTGACAGGAGAAWAAAGGGGAAATACTGTGGGACGTGCTACCCCAGAATGATGCTGGGTTTAGGACAGAAGAGATAAATTACTCTGGTAAACACAACACTGCAGACAGATCCAGAATACCCTACCCAGGCTTGAAAAACAGATCTTAGAGAGGATATTGGCTACTGGAAAGARGCTGGAGAAGAGAAGAAAGGGCAATAAGAATTAGAAAAAACAGCTGAGGAAAATAAGGAGTTGATTTTCCCTATGTGTAAAGAAAAAGACACAAAGGATCAGAGGAAAGACAGAATCCCTCATCCAAAAGAAAAARAGCTGTGGAGTTTTTCAGTGGTTCTGAACTCCAGGCCAAAAAGAACTGAAGCATTTGTGGAGTCAGCTTGGGCAATGCTTGGCTGTGCAAATGCAGGTACAACTTCTGCAGGTCACGTATTTGATTGAGCTCATTTGGGGATGAAATTATGTATCAGAGATTAAAATAAAGCTGACTCTAAATATGACTTTGAACTGCACTAATATGTGAACTTATAATACACTCTGCTGGCAATGTTGCATTACTATAAATGTCTGTGTTATTGTCATGATACATAAACATTCAGGCACCTGAAGAATGTGCTTTAAACTCACGTTTGTAGTCATTTGCCAAGCCTCTGGTGTTTAATAATGCARCAACCCTTGCTTAGCTTTAGCAAAATAATTTAAGTGAGTGTTTTGCAATGTTCCATGAAGAACATTAATGCAATAATACATTCTAAGTACTTTAAAAAGGAAACCAACAATTCAGTGATACAGCTAAAAGCTCTACTAAATGAATGTAGAAGTAGCAGACATCATAGATGACTTGAATTAATGTTTTTAAATTAAAGTTCTCATAGCTGACAGGTTTGAAAACTATCCTCTGGAAAACACAGAATGTGACTGAAACCAGTGAAAACAAAAAAACTGCAAACGTTTCCTCATGAGAATTCTGTGATTATCTTCTTTATATTGTATATAAATATGTATATTTATACACCTGAGGTGACATAGCAGGTTATAGACATATTAAACCACTGCTTAGTAGCAAATATTGAGCACTGGACCTGTAATAATGCAGGATCTGGAGATAAAATGACAATGTGGCTCATMACCAAAAGACAGAGCTTCATATTGGTATCACATCCCCATCAAGTTACCTCACCACATTGGTATTGTCCTTTTGGACACTAATAACTACTCCTAAAAAARGTTTATTTCCTGAAGAAGGACGAAAGGGATGTTTTTGTTTTAGCAGCATGCATCATGCAAAGAGAGGAGTCTGTGAATCCCAGAGATTCATTCTTGCACAAATCCTTGTCAGGCATGAGCCTGATCTGTAGTGCAAAGAGCACCATGGCCAATGGAAGTGGTGGGGTGTTGCCTCAAGCAACCTCAGCTGGCCAGCTCCTTTCCCTTATTTRCTTGTGCTCACTGCTTTCCAAATCTGACACCCAATCCCACAGGCACAGAGGACTGGGAATCATCTGCTCCTGAGGGTTTGACCAAGGACTTGTGCAGCAAGGCCTGTGCTCTCTGCTTTTGTCTCAGCCTGGGGCATTGMGCCCCTGTAACTCTGATCAATTCTCCCAAGTTGCTGTTGAAAGGTACTTATAGGATTCTCCTGAGATTCTGCTTCAGATTGAGCTGCTCCACATCTCACATTCTGCTCTACAGGCATGGTATCACACACAGACAAAATGTGCCATTTTTATGATGAGCACCCAAGAAATAATAATTCAAGCATTTTTTAAAAATGACTGCTGTCAGAATTTTGATGAGGATATTCCTATGAAACAGCTGCTGTTATATGACTATGAAGTAGGATATTGATCTAAGAAAACAGTGAATAAACTCTCTCTTTGAGCTGTTTTTTAGTGTTAGCTAAGCTTGATGCATATTTCATTTGTATCATATATAACTCCTATTTCTTGTATCCTGTTTTCTCCCTAATTATAATCATCTTGTGGTTAATTACAGCGAGGGTTCTAATGACATCATATTGCATTATATCCGATAAAAAATTTCTATTTTTTGTTTCAGAGTGATAGTTAATCAAGTAGTAGAGATTTGATTAGATGTTCCACCTCAAGGAACCTCAGTTCGCCAGCTCCTTTCCCTTATTTATTTGGGTAAACCACAGAGTTACTCAAGAATTATGGTGGCTTAATCCATATCACTTAAAAAAATACAGGAACATTAAACAAAACAAAACAAAAAAAACCACCCCAAAACCAGTATCAGGTCTTTGTTTCACCAATTCTATYGAATCCCTCAGCACAACACTCACATGATGCCTCACTGAATAAACAAAAAACACYCCCAGGACCTACATTCAAATCCAAGCTCAAATCTAAAGCTTTCTRCAAGCTCAAACTGAGAATGAACATGRTCCAGGTTTGTGAKGAAGAAACAAAATCAAAATAYTAATCTAAAACCCAGKAGAAACAGAAACATTTTTCAGCCCRTCCACCTACTAAAACAAGCTTTGCAAGGCTGACAAAGATACTCTGCTAGGATATTTTTGTTATTTAAAATCACTTATTTGAATTATCTTGAGGCTGTTTAGGAATATTTTCTGGAGTAAGCAGCAGTCACATGAAGTCTAAAAGAAATTCACACTGATCATGAGGAAATTGGAGGAGGAACCACCAAATCACCCCAGAACGTCCAATAAAATGAGATAGTCACCTCCACACAAAATAACTAAAACGTGTTAATTCCATTGTGGTTAAAGGAATCAAAAAGGTGCAATGAATAAATTAGAGTATCCTTCAAAGAACTGAATTCATCCCTAAGAGAACATGAAAAATTCTGGCATGGAAATAGAGAACACAATGGAAATCCATCATAAATTCAAGTCCTGGTAGAAGATGTTGCAGAGCAAATTCAGCAGAATTTTGAAGWGTAATCTCCAACTCTGGATAGTATTTTACACAGGAGTTCTAAAAGAATTCAAGCATGAAACAGTTGAATTATTCACTGCTATTTAACTCAAAACTGTCTCAATAACAGACAAAGATATTTCAATGCCAGGAGCAAATATGACAACAATTTTCCACAAAGACAACTGTGGCAGAGAGATGAAAAATTACAGCAAATAAACCTGGCTTCCTTATCCCCCAAACTGGCAGACTTTGTAATAAACCCTCCCTGTATTAGCAGACACCTGAATAAATAAGATATCTTTAATGAGTTAACATAGCTTTTGTTTAGGAAAGGCAGACTTTGAAAATAAGTAGATAAAAGAATTGAATGATATCTCACATTCCAAAAGACCTTGTCCAGAAATGTCTCTAATGCTTGGAAATATTGATAGCTGACAGCAGTTATTGAAAAATATGCCTTGGGGGAAAGTAGGTCTTTTGGGTAGAGAAAAACTGTTAGTGTTTTATGAAAAATAACATTTGAAAATTAGAAGAAAACCTGTCAATATATCATATACAGAGGCAGCTGCATTCTCAGCACAGTAGAGTTTTCATGCAGCAAACAGCAAAAACAATTTGAGTGCCTTGTCCCAAAACACTCAAGAATGGCAACACATGAAAAATGAAAAAGATTGAGTAGCTGGTCATTTTCTTGAGCACAGAATAATTGCATCTTACAAGTTTAGTGTTGGTTCACCTGTGCTCTTCAGAAACACAAGAGATGTCTCATTTACATGCGCATATATAAATATATATGTATTTAATATGCATGTACTGTGTTACTGCTGCATATAATCACAGGAGGTGAGTTAGATTTAACAATTTCTATATAAATTGCAGCCTCACACTGATTTCTTCATAAATCATAGCTTCAACCTCAGTCAGCCAAAGAGTGCTTTTAAAAACCCCAAGATGTTCTTACTCAGAAAACAATACTTAAAGGAAACTGAAAAAAAAAATCTTGCAGCTGATTAAGAACAAAAGAAGAAATTTGAAAACTGGTTTATGGCGAAGTCTCAGAACTTAGAGAACTTGAGCAATGATTATTTTAGGAAAGCAGTTTCTGACAGCYGGGCTCAGATCCTTCATTGCTCACTCGCCATGTGCCTGGAGCCACCTTTAGCTCCTTGCCTTGGTCCTGTGGGTTTTGGCAGCTGCATTCTCCAGCCCAACATCTGACACCAGCCCTGGACCCTGCAGCTGCATTCTCCAGCCCAACATCTGACACCAGCCCTGGACCCTGCAGCTTCATTCTCCAGCCCATCTGACACCAGCCCTGGATCCTGCAGCTGCATTCTCCAGCCCATCTGACACCAGCCCTGGATCCTGCAGCTGCATTCTCCANCATCTGACACCAGCCCTGGATCCTGCAGCTGCATTCTCCAGCCCATCTGACACCAGCCCTGGATCCTGCAGCTTCATTCTCCAGCCCATCTGACACCAGCCCTGGACCCTGCTCTCCACGGGCCAGGCTGCTTCCAACAGCATTTAAAGGAAACACAAACCCACATTGAGGTGCTTTGGATTCACACTGGGTGTAGCCAGACTTCTGTATTGAAACTCTTCTGCTTTTTTGATATTTACTGGGGTTTCAGTGGTCTATAAAATGGGACTAACTGGGAAACAAGAAACAATCAGAAGAAAACAAAGATAAACACAGCAAGACCTAACAATCATTAAAGATATGGAGGACATACTCACCATTCTTTTGAGATGCCAAATCTTTTGGATTTGTTTCCATCCTAGTGATGGCCTAGAAATGCACTTGGATTTTCTGCAAATGAAAAAATTGGTTTCTACACATTACATACGCAGTCTCCTTCCCCTCCCCTTTCCAGGAATGACATTTTCTTTTCCCCCCAAGGTCTCATCCTATGCCAATAATGCATTCACACTATAAAGGACTGAATTAGAGGCAACAGGAATTGTAACCTAGAAATGATAGATCATTTTCAGATTTTCCTAACAATAAAAAGAATTGAATATTTTATTAACGTTATTTTCTTTCTGATTTTAAAGCTTTGGAAACTGTTACAACATGTTTATGTTTGCATTTAAATCTATTTCAAATAAATATATGGTTGTATATAAAAGGCAATTTAAATACATATAATGATAAAATTAAGTTCCATTACTGCAATATTCTTTATTTTCTACAATAACAATTCACTGAGATTGTTATCCCTTTCATCTTAATTGGGTAATGTATTTTCCTCAATGCAACGGTTTGGAAAACAAACACTGGGTTTCTTTGAGGCAATTTGCAGACATTGTTAATCTCTGTAGCAGTTATGATGCATATTTTCCTCCACCACTTCCACGGTATTTTATTATTGAGCCACAAACCCCTCATTTTACATGTGAAATACACCACAGCAGTTGTGTTTGTTTCAGCAATATTGTTATTTTCTCCTTAGAACTTGCAAGCRCCCAGGCAGGCAGGGAACAGAGACTGCAGTGTGCCAGCCCTTGAGAACATCCCACACCTGCTCCCTTCCTGACAGCTGCTGAGTCTGAGCAGCTCCATCAGGGTTTCTGATGGGACTGGGACAGGAGCACTCCAAAACCCCAGCGATTATTGGTGTGTGATCTGCTCCATCACAGGGCTCCAGGGGCAGCTCAGAAAGCCAAGTTAGAAGTAAGGATTGCCACAGCACCTTGGAAATCYCTTGTCTCTGCGGCCTCCTGCTGCTTCTTTGCTGCTGATTTTATCATATTGTCATTGCAACAGGCCTGCTCGGACCTTTACTTTGTGCTGGGTTTGCCTTTTGACTCTTTCCTCCAATTGCAGTGGTACCTCCACACCAGCGAGGCTTCAGAGGGGGGAAGCAAGCTAGAAGTGAGGGTGAGGATGGYGCACTCTGTCCCCCCGTGGGTGTCTCTGCTCCCCTCCTCTCCTGACCCTGATCCCCTTTCAGGGGCTGTGCTTCCTCCACGGAGCAGCCCAGTGCCCCCAGCAGCTCCCATGCCAAGGCAGGCCAGGCTTTAGCACATCTGGGGAGCCAGTTAAAGTTAAAAAAGAACTTTAAAGTTCAAGAACAGCACCTTTCAGTTTCTATCCAAGCCCTTTGCTAAACTGCCTTCTGATTTTTTTTACTTTTTTATCAAGAAAGATTGTGGCAGCATCTTTCCACAGTTGGAGGCTCTTTAGTAAAGAGCAGATGGATATAATTTAGCTCCTTTGTATCCCAAATAGTATAGGGTATCACCTACATGATCTCTTGAAGCTCCTGGTTGGCTGCATAGATGATGTATTGTCCTCCYGAAGGACTTTGTTATGAAAATTAGGACTTGGAAGTAATGAATTTYAATTTGAAAAATCCAAACAGGGAATTAAAAGAGAGGCCACACAGSATGATCGAGAGTCTTATGTCTTGGAAAACTTCATAAACCAAATTTTAGTGTATTTTCATAGAACATTTAAGAGATCTCTGATATTTCAGTGGCAAAACCAAATTTCATTTATCTATTTCTAAGCAATACTTTTTATTTTTGCAAAAAATGACTCCAAGTCTAAATCAAAGAATACAGAATGCTTTGTGTAAACGACATGAGCCTGGAGTAAAAGTTGGGTAGGAATAGATGATTTATCCTGCTTTGGTTCAGTGACCTGGGTTCAAAGTCAGCCAAGGATAAAATCAAAGTAGGTTTTTCAGTCTGAATAATATAAATGTTATGTGGAAAGATTTATATTCTGAATGCTATCTAAGCAATTAATCCAAAGGGAATTATTTATAATTGCTAATTAGTTAGACAACTACAAACGATATAGAATGGAATTATATATCAGTCCTCTTCCAAAATCTCGTGGGCTAATGTAATTGTGTTCCATTAGTATAAATCCCTTTACAATGGAGATTAAAATAAATGGGACTGAAACTTCCTTGGCTTCTGTTTCCAGTCSTGCTGTAATGGATGCTTTGAGCCCAAATCCTGTAATGGGATGATGCTGCCCCGCTGAGGGACTGTCAGGGGTCACAGGCTGCTATCAAAGTTTCTGCTCTTTTCAGCAGTGGTTATTTACTTCTATTTCTTCTAACATTTACTTCCACTATTTATTTGTTACTCACAAAAAGTGGAAGCAATCTTCTGCTCTGTTTGGTCTCTCCCATTCCATCCTACACGACCCTAAATACCATAAATAACTTTCACTTCTCTACAGATAGAAAAGTGTCACTTCTATTTTTGAATTTGCTCAAGATAGAACTTTTTACCACCATCACTACAAACATATACATCAATTATTTGAAGTTATTTTGCTTTTTGCTCCACTRGGAGGTCAAAAAGTTGTCAGAAAAGAGTATGGGCAGATTTTAGGGTTTTGTGGGAAGTGCACTGCCACTAAATTCCTTCTCTCCTTTACCAAAGGACATTTCCAGGACAGATAATTTACAAAACAAGCAACATGAGAATGGTTACACTGAAATCTAGATCCCAACAAACTTTCACAATCCACAGAAGCACAACAATGATATTGGGAGGATCTCCTGTTTTCCTGCTCCAGGACTGGAGGGGTTCTACAGCAGTGCCCTTCTCAGGAGCCTGAGGGAGAGGATTCATCCCACAGTTRCTGTAGCAAGACAATGGGACATTTGTGGAAGATTTTCACACAGATTTCAATTAACAGCAACAAAAATTAAACCACTTTTTTTGCAGCTCTCCGAAAGTTTGTTGAATTAGAAATAATTTATCCTGGTAAGCTGAAGCCTCCTCCTGAGACAAGGCTTCGGAATTTTCCACAGTTCAAAGGACTTGTGCTTTGTAAAATGAAATGACCCAATTTATCTACATTGATGGAATTTACAGTCAGTTTATGCAGAACAACTTTACCATTCCAAGAGCAGGAAGGACCTGATTTACCTGCTGCTACTCATAAAGAAGCAGGTGAACAGCTTCTCTTTCTGACAAGYGTAGAATTTCCTTAGGGGACGGGACACTCAGCAGTGGTGCAAAGCAGGGCTTGTGCCAGAAAGAGCTGAGAGTAGAAAGTGCTGCAATCTGCAGGACCTGTCCAGCTGCAGGTGCTCCTGGGAGGGTGGGGAAGGGGCCATGGAAGGGAGATCAGCTGGAACTCTGAGCTCAGGGGTGGCTCAGAGGGACACCTCTGCTCTCTGGGACAGGACAGCCCTTGGGTGGCTCTGGACACGTGGCAGGTCACTGAGAGACACCTAAAGTCTAAACAAATTAACTTGAAATCCAAACACATTGATGGTCTTGAGCTGGCCTCTGTGCTCTCTTCAGGATTTTCCAAAATGTTGAGGAAAGGCAATGGAATCAGATTCAGGTAATTTTAATCTATTAGAAAATTCCGTGTGCACACAAAAATTGATCACCTGCATTGAGYTGTAGGTTTGTACTGCCTGCTGTGCTGAAAATATAGGTAGAYACTCTGCAAATGCCATGAAGAAGACATAACCCTGCTCCTAAAACAACAGACATAGAAATTTCCTCTCAGGAAACTGGCTGAGAAGTTCACCTGAAGAACACACTAAGCTAAAGTACTGCTGTTTTAATTAGTAATTTAATATGCAGAGTAATTCTGAGGGAGAGACAACAAAGGAAGTCAAATAAAAAAGCCCAATAACCACTATTAGGAACTCATTGATTTGTTTGTCCATTTAATTTTAGACCTAACAAATTACTGTCTGCCACGTGACTGATCTCTGACAAATTCACAATACTGAGTGGATGAAAGTATTTGCACAGATTGGTTCCCAATAAAGCAGAACCTGAAACTATGGGGGTTTAGATCTGTTTAATTGGAATTGCAACGAAATTAAATTGAAAAATAAGGTCAAAGTAAACTGGTTCTGGTTATTGATATAAATTTCATGTAGCTACAGGAAGATATTGAAGCAATTTATTTCAATCTAAAGTTTTGATTCATTGTTAGATATGTAATTAAATTTATTTTGTAGAAGCTTTACAAATATTTAAATCTGCATAATGAAATATTACCCCTGCAACACAAAGTTTAAACAAAACAAGTCACAGAGCTATCTTTAGGATTTACCTTTCGTCCTTTGGGAATGCTATTCAACAGATTTACTATTTTATGTGTATCAAAGATATTTCCAAAAACTAGAAAATTAGGACTTTGTTCCCATCCTTCCTTAGGTGGGAACTAAATTAATGCCAAAAATGAAATCCTCCATCTCACCTAAGGGGTGCAGGCCTCCAGACAGCCCTGAGGTCAGTGGTGCTGAACCCTGAGCTATTTGTGAGGGATTTCCCCAAGTTCACTGTAACCCCAAATTTCAACCTAAACCCCTCTGTGACCTAAAAATATACATTTTTATGTTACTGCCTTAGGTGCTCACACAAAGYGTATTTAGTGACACACATGATGTGTTCCACGTGGGAAAAGAGATTCCTGCTCATAACAGACTTGTTGGGGGGAATGCATTGAGGTAAGTCACCAAAAATAAATGGGAAAGTTTTATTCCTATTGAGGCAAATCAGGATGAGGTTGAGATTAATTAAGCAGGAAAGTACAGCACATGACWCCTAGTCTAATAAAGACATTTGCATATTTAAAGAAAGTGAAACAATATCTGTTTTAATTAAGTAGGCTGCTCCTTCAGGTTAATGCATTCAGGGGAAAAATTAAATCCAGCTCGAATCCCTGGAAGAAATGGAGAGTGGCTGGAGGAAATTGGCCTCCTGAAATGTGATTAATGGACCTGCCTGATGAGGAGTGATGCTGCAAGGCAGCAGGGCTCGCTGGGAGCCAGTGCTGGCACCTGGAGCAGGGGGTCCCTGKGAGCCCTGCAGGCGCAGATCAGCTCTCAGGGGTCGCCCCGKGCTGGGGATGTCCTCCAGCTCTCAGAGGTGTCGCTGTCAGATTTGACATCTAATTTGCTCCAACAGCCCGAGTCTCACATTTCCTGCGCTTGGAGATCAGAGGGAAAGGCTTCTGCAGCACCTGAGAGGCGCCCAGATGGGGAGGATTCAGCTCTGCCCTCTGCCCTGCCTGCTGGACAGACAGACAGGCGTCTTCTGTCACTCAGTGCCACTGATCAGCAGGAACAATCAAAATTACACTCAGCGTTTAAAGCTGCTGATTAGAGGTGTCAGTTCCTAATGTGTCCTCATGCTTTTTATCCTTTGAATGACTCGTGCGAGTCCAGGAGCAGTGAGAAGAAACCTCTTGAGGCAATCAAAATTCCATTCTCAGGAGCCAAAGATTCTTTATGCTCTAGCAGAAAATAGTGCAAAGCAAGAAGAGAAAGCTGCTTTCTWCTCCCAGCTGTCCTTATGTGCAGCCCCACAACACTTTCAGATAAGATGCCAGATGGAAGAAAAAGGATTTTTAAGCCGAGATTTCCAGAGAAAAATACTGAAGGTWGAGGAATGTCCCGGTAAGATCAAAGGGGAATTAAATACCTGTGCTATGGACACAAATTTATGCATTCCCTGAGCTTTCAAAGAGCAATTTGATGTGATGCCACTTCATGTCTAGCACATTATGCAAATGTTTTCTGCAGAAATCTGGCATTTCCATGGTATGTCTYGTGCATAATCTGACCAAGGAATGCAGCTGGAGTTGCTCTCACCAAAAACCAYTGCAAACATCACTGGGATTTTTCTAATGAAGAGAGTTCTGCAAGTTAAAGCTTTTTAAACAGAATTTATAAATATCAACAACTCTGCAAACTTCGGCTTGAGCCTTCAAAGACTTGTGAAGAAAAATGCATAAAAGCCCAACTCATTATTATCTAGTAACTCATTATTATCTAGTAACTCATTAATATCTAGTAAATTATTAGTATCTAGAGAAAGTTACCATAAGAAATAAATATAAGGGCTAGAGAAAACCATATTAAATTCAAGGTTATTAAGTGAGTCATGCTTGATAAAAGCACATCTTCCTATTCTTTATTGCCTAGCACTGCTCAGGATGCATCTAGCAATTAAAAACATAATTGTTGCACAATAAAAATTGCCAAAGCTATTAACCAGCCATATAAATGAAAACTTTGACTCCTAGCATTTTCCATCAGAGTAATAAGAGTACAGTCAACTTGCTTCACATTTCCAGGAATTCACAGCCATTACATCTTTTGTTTTTTGTAAGCCAATCCATTTAGTTAAAAAAATAAAAATCTTTAGAKCCACCCTGCCACATTTTGCTAGATAGTTTTGATTTTTACATAATGAGAAAAAATTAAGGGACAAATTCTTCATTTACGAAATCAAGGCTGTTGTAATTAGCTGGAGGATATTTTGATGTTTAAAAAAATGTTAGGGAGAGGATGTCCAAAGGTTAAAGCATCAGAGTGATAAACTGCACTTTAAGTTGGGGCATAAATATGGCCCCAGTAATAGTTGRAATTAGCAAGACAAGGTTAAAATTTAATTTTTCTAATAGTGAGTTGTTAAAAGTTACATCCTGCAGTATTAGGCATAAATGGCTTGTGTTACTTTGACTTTCATGGGGAGAGCTGAGGTCACTGGGCCCCGCTCCAGGAATGTACTTAAGCACATGTTTAAGTGCACAATAATTATGCACATACTAAAAATTTGTCCTGCCTCATTTTCTCAAGCTCTTGGAGCTACAAAACCAGTGGTAAAAATCAAGAAATCAGCTGGTTTATGGATGGATACTGGTCACAGAACAYGTTGGGTCATAAGCATGCAAAGGATTTGCAGTTTTAAGCATTTTCTCTTTCCTTAATCTTGGTGTAATCTGGTTGAAGTAATTCTGGTTTTGGGGTACATGATGCAATAAAAGTACCATCAACTGAGTATCCCCCTCWTGATTTTTATTTTTTAATGTACTCAGGAAAATGTTGCTAAAATCAGAATTTACATAAATTGCCAGCTAGAGAACACGAGGAGTATTGTCATTTAATTGTAATTTCCAAATGACTTTTGAGGCAGAATTGTAGAACCTGGAAGATATGCACGTTTAAAAATGGACTATGAACAAGATATTTATATATAAATTCTGGATTTCATATTTATACTGCTTCCTTGCACCAGGGTCATATATAAGTACTGGTAAAAAGAGTCACAGGTACCTTCCAATTTGCAATACCAACATTTACTCTCTATGTTATTTTTATATCTAATCTTTTGCCTTTAATCTTTCCTAAAGCATCTAAAAATCTTTGCACTACAGTGTAGTAAAAATTGCCTGATTTATTTACAAATTATTCTAATTTAGTTATTCAGAAGCAGTACATTTTTATCCTGTTTATCTGATAGATATTCTGATGTAGTMGTTTAATAGACAAATGTAATTTTACAACACACTATTAGATTGCATGCTTGTTTTAAAGATTAAAGTGGGTGACAGATTGATTGTTCCTAAATTGTTCATTCAGGGTAACTGTTCACATTTTAAACCACATTTATTTCATCTTCTGTGTACATAAATCCAATGAAACATTAATTTTTCTATTTAAAAACCCTATGTTATTGGAGGACAAGAATTATTGTCCACGCTCATGAAATTAGATTAGATTACTTTGGTTTTGATAACTTATATTAGAACAATCAGGTCTTAATTTTGTTATCAAGATCTAAACTGTGGATATACCTTATTTCAAGGGTGATGATATATAAAGATTACTTTTAGGGTAATTTCTTTTCCTAAAGCATTATTCCTAAAATAAGCGATAAAACAAATTACTCTTATACTGACTAAAATRTATTTAAATTAATGATTTGTACACTTTATGAGCATACATTGAGAACAGAAGAAACATTAAAAATCATTATAGATTTGTAAGTATGTTATTAGGAAAAAAAATTATCAACTCACTTTCCAGTCTGGCTGGCCWATTAGAGTGATTTGTTTCTAATAGAAGGATAATTTTGTTTTGGTAAAAAAAAGAAGAACCATTTAATGCTGTCATTTATTCCAAGTCAGATTTTGCAAAGGGTTTGAACCCAACAGTTAATTTATAATTTGCGTCTGTGTTCAGTTTTGCTCCAGCCAAGGTTTCTGTGCGATCAGTACAAACACAGGCTGGGGAAATTTTCCTTGGAGCAGTGAAACCCTTCAGAGAAGGTGGAKGAACCTTGAGGGAAAGATTTGCAGACAAAGGGGAAGATGTAAATATGGACCCACTKGAGTTCAGCTCTGGAATCCATTGGTGGCACCAATAAAACAAATATCAACCTGTTTTTTTTTCAGGATGGATCCTTTCAAACCCATCAACTGTTCAACTGGGTTTATTTTTGTTTTGTTTTTTAGTGTAGTGASAAGTCTTGGAGATAAGAGAAAACCAATGATTAGAATTCATCATGACCTCAGTGTTTTACAGCGGCRCCCAATACTCTCCTGAGTAAACATGAGATAGATTGTTTGGATTAAGTTTTCCCCTTGTGAGATGATTATTAATCACTGTCAATTTGAATGGATGGATAAAATGCAGTTCAGGTATGACTTTCCCAGAATGATAACTCACTGTTCTGTAATATTGTCATGGATGAGGGAAGGAAAATATTCCTACTTAATTGTCAGCTAATTCAGCTGTGGGAGCAGCACAATTGCATAGCAAAACCAGAAATAACTGTGATCCTGACCAAGAATAATAAATGAATACAGAACCATTGTAAACGAATTTCAGTGATGCAGACTTTGGGAAGATTTGTTAGTTTTAAAGTCAGTGTCTTACCTTTTTTTTTAAATCTCTTCCTTCAGAAAATATCCACAGAGATGAGGAAGTGACTTCTTTTCCTTTGTCCTTGCAAGTCCTCTGTAATCTTTGTTTTCAGACAGAAGATCAGGCTCATTGCATGTGGTAACGACCCTTCTGCTCTGATCAGATCTGTCAACTCTCACTGGCCAATTATTTTGAAGTRTGCAATCCTGTGAGTTGATCTTTCTCAAGAAATATGAAGTAGAAAGAAATATTACTACTTTAACCTTTATGTGGCATAAACTGACAATACTCTACTCTCGTGTCCTTATCTTACCCATGTTTTCAACAGACAATCTCGTACTACTCCATAGAATGGAGGAGGTCCAAAATGTGCAAGGATGACTGGATGAGTATGTCTTGAATATTTTTTAGAAGTGTTTTTGTCACCCAATTGAGATTTGAGTGTATGGACATCTCTGGAATCTCCAGGTGAGGTTTGGGTGACATCTCTGGGATCACCAGTTGAGGTTTGGGTGGCATCTCTGGAATCACCAGCTGAGGGTTGGGTGGCATTGACATCTCTGGAATCTCCAGTTAAGGT
>JACDOX010000077.1:1993414-2200083 GCA_014549065.1 Cardinalis cardinalis | reverse complement strand
GTGGCATTGACATCTCTGGAATCTCCAGTTAAGGTTTGGGTGGCATCTCTGGAATCACTAGCTAAGGGTTGGGTGGCGTTGACATCTATGGAATCACCAGGTGAKGTTTGGGTGGCATTGACMTCTATGGAATCACCAGGTGAKGTTTGGGTGGCWTTGACATCCYGGAATCAATGTGAGCTGGGACWGCTCAGCCCACAGGCCTGAGCATGAACTGAGCAAAGGGGCAACTGAAACTCCAGTGAAGCCACAACTGCATTTTTTTTTTTTTTCCTGAGCTTAGTTTATATTTCCAAAATATCATTAAAATATTTTTGTATGCATTTTTCTCTTTACTTAGTAAAGTTTTCAGCAAACAGATCAGAAAGCTTCCTCTATTCCTCTCTAATTCTTAGCACAGAGCAGTCAGTTGCGCCTCCTTCACTGTGAATGCATCTCCTCAGGTTGTCATGAAACTGGTGTTACCTTGGCTTTTCCCAAGYATTTCCTGAATCTTCAGTGTTGTTGGACATCATTCTGCAAATCCTGCTACAAATCCCGCCCTGGAGTGCTGCTGGCTTTGAGATTAGCTATGGAAGAGCACACAGCCACCTTGTGCTCCTTTTTCCCCTCCTGCCCTGCTCRGGGGTTGGTATCAGAGTAACTCTCACACTTCCTGATGCTGCTGCAGAGCCTCTTCTCTCATTTCAGTGCTCATCTCTGAGTAATTCACCTCTGCCACGAGGAGCAGGGAAGGAAAATGACATTTTGCAAATGTAGAGTTAAACACATACTTGAAAACCAACCCAGTGCAGCTGAACTGTAAATTTCCATCACCTTAAATGATGCCAACCTTAGCACAGCAGGTTAAGGTGTTGACACAGCAATGTCATTAACAGTTCTTTATACAAGAAAGTGACAAAAGTTCTGACTTTTTAAGACCACAGGAAAAAAAACCAACGTCTGATCTTGAAAAACTTGTAAGACATAGGTGGTAAGCACATACAGCAGCAATTAAAATGTTTTGTTTGGTTGGTTTTTTTAAGAACTAAATGAAATTTTCAAATTCATTCAAATCTTGAAGAGCAGAATAACTTTTATTACCTAATTCTGTTTTAAGGGGAGCTGAGTGCCTAATTTGCTTTGAGAATCTAGCAAGTATATTCTCAGTTGCTGAAGGAATGAGGACATGCTTGTTAAAACCTGTTCAGCTAATTTGACACGTATTTGCTAGAAGAAAATATATTACAAGTTGTCTACTTCTATATGATGCCAAAATACATTTGCAATATTTTTCTCTAGTGAACTGAGCTATTAATTTACACAACAGAATTGCAAATCTGAGAAGATTTTCCAGGAACAGAAGTGACTGATGTTAACACTTTTCATAATTTACAGAAACAAGAAAAAAAGACATTTGCTGGCATGCAAGTAATCAAGTTATAGGATTACAAAGATAAACCTCATCTACATCAGTGTAACACAAACAATCTTGCTTTTAAATTGTTTTCTTACAGTCTGCAAGGATTACAGGAGCACATCAGTAAACTGATCTGTGAGCACTCCTAGTCCCAGCATCCCTGCTCTACCCAGGGGTAAACAAAATAAACTGGAATTCCCTGAGACCTGAAGTGCAAATTGTGGGCAGGATGTGCCCCACACACTCAGCACCACATTCCAATCTGAACTAAATCCTGTACCTGCCAAAAGGTGCCTTTTTTACATACCTAAAACAGAAAATCAAACAACT
The DNA here is from genome assembly GCA_014549065.1 of Cardinalis cardinalis. Taxonomy (NCBI): domain Eukaryota; kingdom Metazoa; phylum Chordata; class Aves; order Passeriformes; family Cardinalidae; genus Cardinalis; species Cardinalis cardinalis. The sequence continues at coordinate 2,198,354 of JACDOX010000077.1, read as the reverse complement.
TGGCTTTTAAAGGCATTGATGAGTTTCTGCCTTGTTATCCTGACCCTATTTTCACCATTAGATGTCTATGGAACACTGGTGGTAACTGGATCCTGAGCCTGACCCAGATTAAAAGAGAAACATAAAATTTTGCTATTTATTTTTGTCTGGCTCTTGCTGAGGCTCTGGCTGGCAGCTGGCAGGAGGCAGGCTGGAGCAGGTCAGCACATGCCCCAAGCCCAGTCTGTCMCTGAATCCGTGGAACTGGAGGCTAACTTGGCTTTCTGTAGTTTATAGCACAGCAGTGAGCCGCAACCTCCCTCCCCCCAAAATGGGTCAGGCATGAGGATGCTCTTATTTAATTACTTAAGGGAAATATTGACACTTTTAATTCATTTTCATTTCCTTTCTTGTCAATATCTCTCCTTTCTTTACTATTCCTTTTGTGTGTTCTTGCAAATCTTCCTTTCAGGAAAACCACTGCAGAGACTCTTATTTCTCCCCCAATATCTATTTAATTCCTTTTCCCTCGTTGCCCTTGAACACAAACCTGAGTCTTCTCCTTAAACAAACAATCCTTATGATAACTGTTGAAAACAACCAGTCTGTAAAAGCCTCCCCTTGCTCAGGTGGAAAGTTAAAATTTGGAGATGAAAGGAAAATCTTCTTGTGATCATTTYCTTCCCTCCAGAGTTGCCTGGCTAACTGAGAAAAAATATTAGATAAAGTTTTCTTATTTGCTTATGCTAAATATTGACTTTCTATCTAATCCTTCAGCTGCATGACACTCTACTAATGAGGCATCATGGACAGTGCATTCCTTTGTTTATTTGTACAATCATGATTACTGGAATGGGCACTGCTCTGAGGAAAACACAAAKCTCAGCTTTGCACTCATCCAGGACAGAAATTTCTGGCTGCACACACAGAAGGGGCCCTACATCAAAATGCTGCTGACCAGAGATCTGACCTTATCTGTGGATCCAGCTTCTCCTCAGTCAAGTGATAAAAATGGCATCAGACCTGTAAAGAAAAGTATTTTAATTGGCATTGCTGTCTGGAAATGACATTTTGAAAAGGAATGCCAGGTGAGTCTTCAAACTTTTTTCTAGCAGCTGTCACAGTAGTTCTAGCTTTATTTCCTGGTTTATTTTCTTTAGGTGTTCAAATGAGAGGGACAGCTTAGGTAAATATTCTAAATTTTTTCAGGAAACACAAACATTGTCACACTGCCTCTGCTTCTCACTCATGGCTGGGATGTGATTTTCACTTGTTGCAAGACAGGTAAGTTCAGTATATTTCAAAGTTGTGTAATTATAAATATGTGAGGTTGTTGAAAGACAATGCCAGGTTCATAGAAGTGCTTTAAATTTGCAATACTCTGCTCCAAATACTCCTGCATCCACTGTGTGTGTGCTAGCTATCAAAAGAGAATTAGAGGTTTTCCAGGCAGCTGGCAAAGAGATATTACAAGATTAATAAAAGACTATTCCCCTTTTACAGTGGGGAAGGAGAAGCCAGGCCAGGAGGAAAGAATTACCTTACATTTCAGTTACAAATGTTTACATTGCATTTTGGAATACTGTTCCAGACCCCATGAACAAAGCAGGAAGCCTCACCCAAAGTGTGACACAGCCACAATGATATCTGTGTGCAACAGCAGCTTTGGCCTTAAACCCACACAAACCATGATTCTGTYAAGCAAATGAGAATCCGTGTAGGTGAACTCTGCTATTATATGCCGCTCTAACAATGGGCTAAAATTCAATTTCTGTCATTTTTAGACTGTTATTATAGCATCAAATATCTGCCTTGGCTTTATTGGATAACAGAGATAAAGATGGTGTGTCTCACAATTATTTATGGGAGTGGATAGAGCTATCTTTATGCAAGTGATGACAYGTTCTGCTGGAAGCATGCACTGTGCGAAATGTGAACATGCAATTCTGTCGTGCRGTTTTTTTAGACAGCATTTAAGTTGTAAAGTCTAAATTACACATGAAGGGAATAGTTAAATTAYATCCATTTATGGAAACCTGGTAACTGGACCAGGAAAAAGACCTTTACAACTGAGGAAGCCACATCAAGGCATTTTGTTGAGCAGAGAACAAAATATTTCACTTAACCTTCTGGKCTTTACTGAACCGTATCATACCTCTTGTTTTAATGGAGTTCAATTTTAAGACTAGAACTATCTTTAAATGATTTCACATGTAAGTCTATGAAATATGAAAATGGCTCTTAAGACTCCCTCTAGAATCTTTTAATTTCTTCCAAATTATTTGTACCAAAAGACAAGGAGTTCCTCTGGCCTATCATTAACCTCATGAAGAGATAATTTATGCTTCAATACAATTCCACATATTAAAATAAAAATTACTTAAATTTTTGTGTGTATCAAGGTATAAAGTACAACATTAAGAGGAACTTATCTTGAATTCAAAGATTCTGAATGCTTTAAAGTGAATATGCCAAGAGAAAGTCCCCAAGTTGAAAATCGTGGCATTGGAACTCATACAGGACATATAGAACAATTACCAGGCAGAGAATCCAACAAAAATAAATCTCTCAAATGAACAATCCCAAAGTGTCCTCAAAGTGAAATTGGAGGCGCTGCTTTGCTGAGTCCCAGCTCTGGAGCACACAGAGAGAATTGAGTTTGGGTTCTCAGCAGATCGCCCCTGCCTAACGCCACGATCTGTGTCAGACACCCRGAAAGCCTGGCTGGGCAAGCTCCAGCCCAGTGAGGCTGAGCTTTGGAGGGTGTTGYGGCACTGACAACGGAGCCTGTTCTGCARGGTCTGYGCGACACGCGCTGAGCTCTGCTCTRATCAGCCCCGTGACAGCGAGACACGGCTCTGTTTAAGAACAACCAAGACCAAACACTTCAAAGCACTTCTCCTTTCTTTTTTATACCCATTCCCCCTCTCTGATAACTAATCCAACTTAAAATATATGGCTTGCAAATATGAACCTGATTTGTGACCTACCCGGATTAAAGAAGAGCCTTTGTTCTTCTCTCAGAATGTCTCACGCACCAAAGGATAATTATGAGAGTTGCAACCCCTATAATCATCTCTGTAACAAAACACCTGACTGCAATGGAAAGATTCCAACAGAAATGTAAATAGTGAATGTAGAGAACACAGTGAAAGCACTGCCCTCAGGTTTATTTCAATTGCCTTGTTGATGAAAATATAATTTTAATAACCAAAAATATTTCCGCGCTATGATAGCCTAGTAAAAAAAACCATCTTGGAGAGACAGGCAGGGAAATGTTTCTAGATTCCCTTATATATGAAGCAAGTCTATATAAATTTAAGGAAATTATGATATCTTTTTGAAATGTAACAAATTAAATCAAAGACTCTAAGTAGTTATCAAACCTCAAGCTGAAGAGGCCACAAGAAGAAGGAATGGAGGGAAAGAGAAGTTCAAACTACAGAAYGGTGCAAGACCACTCAGACCTACCCATTCTGTCACGTTTTTGAAATCACAGCTGTCCTATCTCACCCGGGGTCTCATTTATCCCTCATGTTCCCTTTTAAAGCTGAATGTTGAATCAGATCAAACAGGACAAGAAGGGACCCAAACAAATCCCTTGGTGTCCCACACTTCAAACACAACAATGTGGAATTACAGGTTCATTGAGAATCCCATGGTCCTGGATCTCACACAGGACTTGTAAAACCAAGGGGAATACAGCAGAAGACCATGAGAACTCTGCTCTACAGACGAAAGAAAAGAAAGATGAACCCTGAGGGAAACTTGGTTCAGCCAGGAGCCTTGACTAAAAAGCTCCAGCCTGCCAGGCCTGCCCAAGTCAATCAGAGCTGCTCAGTGCCCTCGAGCCCAAGCTGGCCCGGGCTGTGCTTTCTGCAGAGCTGTGGCTGCACTCTAATCTGCCCAGAGCCAGTCCCAGAATCTGAGTCCCCTCTTGGAGCTCAGAGAATTGTTCATTMAATCTGCAGCACTTCCCATATACCTTCAGCTCCTCAAGAGCTGTTAACTGGCTTAAACATTCCTAAAAGTGCATGTAGAGTAAGTTGAATTAAGCTATGTGTGTCACTAATTAAAATAATTGAGATTTGAGTGGGCCTTAAGGGCAAAAATCTGTTCATTTTAAAAGGAACGCACATAAATACTCTGGGAACATTTAAGTATAATTATTATAGCCTTCAGGACTCTGGCCTAAAAGTATCAGAGTGACTGCATTCCTGATGGCAAAGTTTATTAGCACTGTTTATTTTTATTTTYGTACAGTTGTTACATGAATGCCTGGAAGTGACACTAGCACGCAAGATCTGCTAATAACACATACTACATAAACACTTCGATTACTTTTGTTCATCTAATTTCTTTCAAGGCAATTTTTAAATCTGAAAACATGATAGTTGAAGAAATTTGAGTTCCTTATTCATAGAAGAGGCAAGAATTGCATTTTTTTGTCAGCGGTCAGGAACCAGCACAAAGCCACCAGTGTGTGCAAAGCTCTGCAACACTTCACAAAAGTGTAAAAAAACAAAGAGAAAACAACCTGCACCACTTGATTTTTCCATTGGGATGCTTCTGAGAAACTATTGTTTGCTCCCTTTTGTTATAAGTCTGGCATAAACCTGGATCTAAGTCAAGATCTAAGTCTAAACCTGGATCAAGACCCTTGACCTGCTCTGTGCTCTGCTCCCAGCAGTAACCTATATTTTGCTGTGCTGCTGCTGTCAGGCAGTTTTGGTGGCACATTGATGATCCTGCTGTAACTAATAGATATTAAAAACACACAGTTAGCACACATTTATGGCTATACACATAAATGTATGTTTTAATGGCCTATTACTTTGTGTAGAGAACTATTTAACGACCCTAGGATAAGGATGTATGCATGGCTAGGTTGTTTTAAAAAGGCTTTATGTTCTTGGCAAGCCAGATCTCAAAAGCTACTGGAGGAATTCAGAAGATGTAGAAGAGGTTTCCAAAGAATCCAGCAAAAAATGAGAATGGCAGAGGCTTGAGGGGGGCAAGCACATGTTAATACCAGAAACCCCAGATAATGAACACAGATCACTGATGATGATCAATCACTGATCAATAATGAAAGCAGGGAAKAACCAGCTACAGAGCATAGGTGGAACATGTCTAGAGCTCTGAAACACATTCTGCAGCTGCTGGGGAGAGAGCATGGACAGAACCATCTTGTGCCAYGGGCAGGGACAACTTCCACCATCCCAGGTTCCTCCAAGCCCTGTCCAGCCTGGCCTGGCTCTTCAGCTGAGTTTATTCCAGATCTTCTCTCCTAAGAAAGAGATGAGAATTTTGAGAATTTTCTCTTACACTGATGTCRCTCCATCAAATTAACTATTAATGTGCCTTACTGCAGAAAAGGGCAAGAAAGACTGATTACTTTGATAGCCTGTAATATTACAAAGTATTTRTTATCACAAAAAGGGAATCAAAGTCTTGGCCTGTGTCATCATAATCCCCCATCCTTGAAGCTGGGAATTCACATACAAGAATATATTTATTKTCTTGTCATGTTTCCAAAACATACTTTACAAAAGTGTCAAACCATTAGGAGAAATGAATCATTATTCTTGTGACCTTTTGAAAGTAGATTACAGGACTGTGATCAAATCTCATTAGAATTATGTATCCACAAAGGCACTTCAGCACATCCAAAAATCAGASTAAAGCATTCTTAAACTATTTTGGTTTTGCTCTGCAAAGAGGTTTAACCACGACTAAGAGGAATTTTGCAGCTATCCTTTCATTAGCTTTGAGACTTGCCATTCATATCCAGGAACTTTTAAGGATCAACATATATTTTTAAAGATAAGACAGAGATTAATCCTTTTTTCTTTAAATACGGGGTAAAGAGGCTAAAGACTGAGAAAAAGGCACAAAAGTGACTCATTCAGAAATGAAGCTCCATTTGAAATTAATGGAATCATTAAAAATCACTAATGAAGGAGCTGCTAATCAGACAAGAGCTGGCTGTGTGTTGGGGTCTGTGCAGCCATCCCAGGTGAGTGGAGAGCATTAATGGCAGCAGGCCGAGCTATTTGGGGTATTAACGAGCCCAGAGTCAGGCAGAGCTGTGCACACCTGCCCAAAGGGTGGAATGGACTCTGCAGGACCCAGGACACGTGTGTTAAACACCTCCATGCCCAGGATGTAAGGTGAATCTGCAGCTTGTCTCCTTTTCCCTGGCGGGCTGGGCGTGCAGCCCCATCTCCTGCAGCACAGGAGGGTCTCCTGCACCCCAGGGCTCTGTCCCAGCCCCTCTGGCCCTGTTCTGACAGGAGTGCATCTCCCACCCTGCTGCTGCTCCTCACTAATGAATTCTAATTTCCCCTAGAAACTTTTAAAAAATTGTCTTTGTTTTACATTTGTGGTRCAAAACTGATGCCTGATGTGAAATTTTCCTTAAGGAATATTTGCTGGAGTTGGACATTTGGCTGTTTGCAGAAGATCTTTAAAGCCCCAGMAATGATTACTGCAGCTCCCCTGTCCTACAGGCAGCTCATATTTAATCTGTGTGTTCTTTAAATGCAAAGCATGCTATATTTAGTGTTCAAACTGCAGCATTAGTAAACTGAGCCCTCACTTATGTGTGCATGTGGGTGAATTGGGTGTCTCACAAAGGATTCAAACAGATGCTTTAGCTTTAATGATATTTCTAATCATCTCACTTATGCCCCAAGGATATTTTCTTATGCTTTATTCTCCTGTCATGATTTCTACTCATTACAGTAAAGTGTTATTTTAAATCTACTTTTTATATTTGAACTTGCTTCAGCATCATCTCCTTAACAACTTCTTTTTTTTTTTAAAACACACACTTTCCTTCTGCTGTCTAATTACAGGCACTGTCCTCAAAGGCATAGGCAGAGCAGATAAAAACAATCACACAATTCAGTGGTGACTTGTAATCTTTAGTGGTGACATCAGTGGTGRTTGTTATGCTCTTTCCTAAGAGAGAAAGTCTGGAATCAACTCAGCTGCAGACCCAGGCAGGGCTGGATGGGGCTTGGAGCAACTTGGGATGGTGGAAGTTGTTGCTGCCCACAGCACAGGATGAGTTTAAATGCTCTCTTCAATCCAAACCTTTTTATAATTCCATGTTTCTTTGAGTTTTTAAACTCCAAAGTTCCTTTTTATTGTCTRTATTTCCCCCTTAGAAACTGCAACCTTACAATCCTGTCTATTAAACCACTCCATGCTTAAAGATTACATTGAAATTCAGATTTTACAGAACATAAATAAATATAATAGTAYCTTTGTAGCAAGTAAGCATGGTATCAATTGTTTTATTCCATGCAAGTCAGATTTCTGAAAGAAAATTAGCTCTTTTCTGTGTATAAGGATGTTCCACTTCTTGTGGCAGAGTCAAGGAGAACTTTCTTGGACTGTTTTCTTAGAAAGGGGAAAAAATGGGAAAATATTCTGATTCCTGGTGGAAAGTTTGATCCAGGAAAAACAGCTGGGAATGTCAGAATTCCTTCCCTGTGAAAGCTCATCTTGCAATCATGAAAGCAAGGACTTGGTGAGTATTTGTGAGGAAGCAGGATGAGGGAAAGCAGGGGAGGGAGGCAGAGGTAAGTGTGAAAAGGAACCACGTGCAGGGGARGAAATCTGCCTTGGTCTCAACATTCATTCCCAGAAAAAACAGATATTTATCTGTTAGGAAAAAGGAAATACAAACCATAGAAAATTTCATTTCTACACAGGAATGTAGAGGATTTCTCAGAACCCAGAGTTTCGTGCAGGCCAGCAATGTCAGCTTCAGCAATTTCACTGCTGAGAGCTGCTCAAAACTGCCCTGCAAATTGGAGGCCTCAAATTGGCCAGGCTCACACAGAAGTCAAACTGCAATTAAAATCTTGATCCATTATTTTGTGTGGACGTTGATTCAGAGTAAGGAAAAAGCCAAGCTTTCTGATTAAAAACTTTAAATTTCATTGAAAAAAATAATGATAAAAAACCTCTGGCAGAAATAATTGGCAAAGGAAACTTGAGAAGAAAAAATTTGTGAGTTTCATTATCTAAAAAAATGAATTAGCAGTAGGCATTGATTATCCAAAACTAATAAAAAACCCTGAAAAACCCAAATACTCCTACTAATTTRCAATCTGAAATTAATCACCCATGGCCATATGTCTTTGCTTTTGAAGAACATCTGACAGATTAAGTTTGGTGGAATTAAAGACTAAGGAATGTTTCCTAAATCATATTTTCAGTAATTGTATTTGAAAGCCACATATTTGTATCCCATCAATAAACACAGCAATGGTATGGGACAAAATTAGAACTGATTAAGTAACCTGAAATAGAAAAATACTGGCTTTGAAGTTGKAGAAAATTATCTCAGTGAACATATTGATACTTTAAAAATAATGTTAGAAGCAAAACAAAATTCTGACAAAACAGATAAGGCTCCATTGAAAATAGTTATTTACTTAATGGGTTTTCCATTCACAGAAGAGTCTAAACAGGTATAAATTTATWACCTGGCAACAGGTGGTTTTGCCCAGGTATATGTATTTGGGCATTTTTTAGAAGTTGATTTAAAAAAAAAATTGGAATTAGGGGAAATTTTATTTTCCTTCTATTTTCCCAAAGCTTTTTCCCACTGGTTTAATCAAGAACCTCTCCATTTGTCTTTTGTCCTTTATTAAATCTCACTAATGCTTTTGATAATGGAATTTTTTGATGTGCCTTCAAAGCCAGTATTTACCCCTTCTTTATTTCCTACTTTTGCAGGCACAATTTGCCAAGATGAAGACTGCACACATGCAGATTTCTCTTAAATAAAAACAAACATTTCAGTTGGCAGCAGGCAATGTTTCAGCCAAATACTCTTAATKTCCATCTACAGAGAATTTAACTTTATTTATCAAAGATTAGACTCCAATCTGTCTAAATCTTGATTTTGGATCTAACACAAACACTTTATCTCTGACATGTGGCAGATCCAGCCTTGGGACTCTCATTTTTTGGGGGGACAGGGAGAAGTGAAGGGTTTGCCAACCAGACTGACCTTTGGGAAAGGAAAAGTCTTCCCAGATGAATTTTCTGCCCTTGGGACACACAAACCCCCATGTGCAATGCACACACCAGGCCTGGTACCTGTAAATATGAATTCTGATRCTTTGAAAGCCTCCTGCAGATATTTTATAAATTTCCAGTTCCATACTTGCTGCAAAATTGTCATTTATGAAGTTGATTTATTTTAATTAAGAACATAAGTGATCCTGTGTCTCTCGAGATTTGCTGGAATGAGTCATGCACGGATATTTATCTTATTACCTGGGGATTTAATATAATACTGAATCAAATTTTTCTTCCTACTGAAGGTTTCTGCATCAGAAATCAACTGATTTAATGATTAGCGTACTTAAAGAAAGGATAATACTTTATTTTCTATTTTAACCAGCTGTGAAGACGTGCAGAAGGTGTTCACATTTATTATGTTATGATTTATAGAATCTGTACTTTTTTCCCCCTCATAGCTGAGCAYGAATGGATGAACATCTTGATTTCAGACTTTATTTGAAAATTACTCCAAGCATCCTAAAACTTATTCAGCCAAATTAATCTCTTTATATAATGGGTAATTTGTCACTATTCATGAAAACCCTAAAGAGCAATACTCTATAATTTGTACAGTAGAAGTTTCTGGTTGTCTTAAATTACAGGCAACTATATCAGCAAGAGAGTGAATTCCCAAATTTGACAAGAACCTAAACATTCCAGCGTTTTTAGGAGGAAATCGTTTATGTATCACTCAAAATTGCACTTAAATTTTGGGAGAACATGGCCTACAACTTGTAAGGATAAGCCATGATATTATAAATACCTTGTGCAAAAAACTTGTTATGATTAAGGCTCTGTACTTCTAATATCTCAACATTCTAATTAGCTAATTGCATAATTYTAAAGAATAAAATTTGCTATCTGCTAGAAATGGAAGGCCAATTAGAAAAGTTTTTAAAAAATACATTCTCTAAYAATTCTGTGTCATGGAAATTCTAGCAGGAATATCTTTTATCTTCCTTTATACTCACTTTTCCCAGTGTGGTAGCCCATAAAGTATGTGAAGCAGCATCCTAGAATTTGCTAAAATATCATTAAAATTTATATTATTTATTCCATTCTAAAGGGGCAAGAGTATCCCTGTGGAGCCCCCGAGTTGTTTGTTATAATAATGCTGTGTATTTGCACATATGCAACAAGGAAAACTCTTATAAGGAGAAAGATTAAAGRAGGAATTACCAGAACATTTTAGATGTCACCCTCAAAGCTGAAGCTCTTCTGTGATCACAGCTTCTCCTTGTGCTGAAATTCCTCTGAGCTGGGGAGATCTTCTACAGGCAATGGTGTTCTTTGAGAAAAAACCACAAAATTTTGGTGTTTCTCTCATAAAATCCACCCCCAAACACCCCTGAATGACACACGGATGAGAAGGGACAACAACCTCCCAGAAAACTCTGCGTGAAGGGTTCAGCTTTCCTTGCATGAAGAAACATCAGCCCATTTTGGCTTGGAATCAACTTGAATTTTTATAATAAGGCATTTTAGGTATTTTCCTGCTAATTATACATCTGCTGTCTGCAGAAGATAAATAGGCTGTCTCAAGTAAGCATTTAACCAGCCAATTAATATAATTGTTAGACAATGAAGATCAAATTATTGGCAAAAATTAGCTTGTTATGTTCCAATAAGGCAAAAAGCAAAAATGTTATAGTCTAGTAAGGCAAAAGCCCAATATTTATGTTTCTGCTAAAGGAATTATGTAGCATTTTCCAAAGCAAAAAAAAAAATCCCTGCACACAAGTTCTGTGGTTTTTTTAATATAAAGTAGAATTTCTTCCTCCACTTATTTGCAATAAGATTTTGAACATCATTGTATTCTCCCAATTTCATACCGATCTCTCAAAACTGGTTTATTTTATACTTTTATTAAACTCAATTATCAAAGTCCAGTGGAAAATATTCAAAATATTTTAGAAGTCTAAAATAAATATAGTTCCATGTATCTGTGGTCCTGGCAGGGGATTTGAAATTTAATTTAAATTCCCTTCCAACCCAAACAATTCCATTATTTTCGGTAAGGAATCCACTCTGTAGGGGCAGCTCACCATGAGTCCTCCTCCTCAGCACGACTCTTGAAGATGTTACAGATGGAAAACAAAAAGCCAAATGCAAAATCCTTGTAACATGGAAAGTAAAAGCAAAGGTTTAGATACAGAAAGACTTAACATCTTTAATCATTCATTTTTATTTTGCAAGACAAACCAGACATAATTTGAAATGGCTCAGTGAGCTGTAAAAAATTGACAGTAGATGTATGTGAGAAGACTGAAAAAGCAATTATCTGAGACTAATTTGAGTTTATCAGGCAGAAATTAGACTTTTATGGGTAAAGTTAGAGTTTTGTATTAAAAATGATGCATTAAAATATATAAAATTTCAAGGGTAATATAGTTAAAACTTCCTTGGCAAATAACTGATTTTCTGTCTGCACAGCTCCTGCCTTCTCAACAGCTTCTATCCAAGTAGGAAACATTCTAAAATAACAGATCATAAAAAATACTGTAAGACATGAAAAGGAGGGGGAAATCTCTCTTTGGCTTTGTATCTGACTTCTGCAGCATTAGGGATGCCAAACTTTTATTGTCAGTTCCTGAGGAGGTTGGACAGAGTTCATGTTGGAGATGCAGCTCTTGTGAAGCAGTTTTTGGAAAAGGTGCATTAACAAGAATGCAGTGCACCTTTCACTGACCCCAGAGAAGACTTATAAAGCAGTTTGGAGGTTTTTCTACATTTTAAAAAGTGAATAGCTGCTATACCAGGGCAAAAGTCTAATTCTACCATGCAATCACAGAGTTTCTCCTCTTACATGCTAAAAGCATTAAGAAAAATGTACTTTGTTGCTCATATTTCTAAGAGCTCTCCTGTTTCYCTAGAAGGTATCAATCCTGCAATATTGCATGCAGTAGATCCTATTTGGTGAACAAACTCTTGTTTATGACATTTTCCAATCAAATAAGGGACTGTTTAAAGTACATTCACATCCAACATGAAATAATATCTCTCAGGATGCAAAATGTATGTCCTGAAGGGAAAGAAATAGAAATGAAAGGCTAAACTTGGAGCCTGTGAATAAACTATTTAATAACTGTCCTATTAATCACCTTTTGCAGTATTAAATGCACTGTGTGGAGTGTAAAGCATTCCAATAAACACTGGACTAAATTTATTTGTAGAGGTAAGCTTAATTCTAGCATTTCCTCAATTGTCAGTCATCAGCCTTGCTGTCTCTTTCATCATAATTTACCTGGGAACTATATACATAATGACTCCTATAATTATATTTTTCCTGCAATAATTCTGAATGCTTCAGAGAGATTGTTTATTGCAGGAGGTAAGGACCAGAGCCTTTCTGTAGGGTCGTTATGAAATCTTTTGTCTCGAAAAACTGTCTTCATTGCACAATTTAATTTCCTTGATTAGATGCAAAAGACAATTGAAGAAAGGAAACAAGTAGTCAAACATAAGGAGTCTTTCACTTAATGTGGTAGAATTTAGATTCCTGGCAGGAATTCTTTCATTTCAAAGATTCATATCTTAATGAGCCTTGGAGAAGCCTTTATTGTCTCTCTAGTGAAGAACAATAGTTCTCCAGCCCACAATTGCAGATTTGGTAGATAATTGAACCTTTTCTCTTCCCAGAATTCTGTCAGTGAAAAATATTGGTGCAATTGGTGAGCAAACATGGGCAAACTTCTGGGATCTAATAATAATAACAAGTTCTGATGACTGAAACAGCCAGAAAAAAAGCAAAATTAGTTCCTTGTATTTCAGCAGTCAACACATTCTAGGAAAAAGTCCCACATTCATTGATTCAGTTCAACTGGATAATTCCATTGGGATTGTATTTACTGGATAGACACAACACCCTGAAAGGCTTATGATGGACATCTTGTAAGCCAAACTTATTGCCAAAAAAAATAATACTTTACCATATCTGTCTTTTACAACGTCAAGATTTTCTTCTTATCAGATGGTCTAAATTMTTTGCCAGGTCAATTCCTTAAAAACTTGTAAAATTTCCATTGTCATGGAAGAGGAAAGGTCAAGGTTTGGCACACCTCCTCCAGATCAGAGGGGGTGTTTGAACTGACAGCACAAATACCACAAGGATATGCTCCTAAACACAATTTATAATTAACTGGCTTTGGGGAGTGGGTTGGAGACAAAGATAATGGAGGAGAAATTCTTCTAAAGAATGAATTTTGTGCATGTAAATGTTTTTAATAGCTCAGATGTTTTGATAGTGCTGCCCTCCACAAATGGTGGCAAGCTCTTCTCCATGGTGTTTTCCCACCCTGCCTGAGACATTCCCTTAAATGAGAATGGAGGTTTTCTTCAGTCCCCCRAATTCTGAGCACATTGCTGCACACAGGCTAAAGGAGGGGCTCTTTYCCAGTGTCTGTCCTTGATCATTCCCAGATTTGTCCCTAAAGGCACTTTCTTTTTTTTTTTTAACCAAGCCTAATTCATTTTTTTAAATTAAAATGATAATATTCCATCCATATTCCTTTGAGAAGAGCTTAGCCTTTACATTCCCATTATGTGCTATCTTACATGTCTTTACATGATAATGATTTTGCTGTTACTCAATAACTATGCTAATTTCAAACACAGGAGGTAAGATTATCTCCCTCCCAACACTTCCTTTCATACCATTCCAGCCTGAAACATGCAGCCCTTCTTCCCCTTTACAAAAACATCATTACCAGGTCCTTCCCACTATCACAGCCTCCCATAATCTGTTGGGTTTTATGCACAAAACACTGATCCTTGTCATTCCTAAGTCTGTGAAACAGCAAGATAATCAGGAGCTCCTGATGAAATCATTCCATTCCTGAGTTAGYCTCMATTTACATCGAGCACAGCTCTGCAGCTSCAAATCCCATACTTGGCTACACCTCAGCAATTACATTTACAGGCCATAGATTGCTTCATTCTTTTCATTTTTCAGACTATCATGAACAAATAAATAAATAGATGAATATTTCAGTATCTGACCAAGCAATGGAAGTACAAGYATTTTAAGGTACAATAACTACAAGGAGCTTCTTTAGTTTATAATTTATTGCTGTATTTCTGTATGAGAGGGGATCTCACCAATCCATACCATCATCTCCAAGGGGKGCCAGAGGGTGGTGCCAGGCTCTGCTCAGTGGTGCCAGCGCCAGGATGAGGAGCAGTGCCCAGAAACTACAACACAAGGAGCTCCACCTCACCATGAGGGAGAACTTCCTTCTGTGGAGAGGGCAGAGCATGGAACAGCTGCCCAGGAGGGTGTGGAGTCTCCCTCTCAGGGGACATCCCAAACCAACCTGGACACGTTCCTTTGTCACCTCCATGTCACCCTGCCTTGGTTGGACTGGATGACCTCCAGAAGTCCCTTCCAACTCTGACTTTTCTGTATCATAAAAAACAGTTTTTAACCTTACTTTGAATGTAAGTTTATGCTAAGTTTAATGAGGCTTGCTAAATCTGACACATCCTATCTGGATACCACAGTGATAGATACATTAGATATACCAAAATAGACATATTAAGGAGGCAGAATTAGCACTGTATGTGCTAAGGTTGATTGATTACTTGATGAGTATTATATTCCCTTTACTGTTCTCTAAACCCCAGCTTTATTAACTCCAACCAATTTTCTCCAACTCTGCAATTTGTAGAACTAATTGTGCCTCRTTGCAGCTTCCTCCATTTAACTGATGAAGACTTAAGAGACAGAGGACTTCTACAGATAGAAGYTGACTATATACATAAAAAGCAGATTTTTATAAACTGAAACTTGTTTAACCATATTTATATGTTAATTGAAATGTTTATGTACAGGCAAATGCCTGTGTATGTATTTAATAATTTTAATTCTGGATTTTACTTTTCCTTGCAGAAATAAATYTGAATTTTGGCTGAGTAAAAGTTCCATAAAACCTTTACAATTTTTCTTTATTAACTATAGAAAGGTAAGGAGATATTTGTGTTGTCGTCATTGTTTCTAAATTAAATTTATAGCACTAAATCCTACACTTGTGATTTATAGAGGAGAGTGTCTTTTCTCCTGCTCAGAACATTGATTTTCTATACCAATTTAAATGAGGCACTGCATCTATAGAACAGGTAATGAATAACATCTTCATAGGCAGAAAGGCACTCCAAACAAACATTGCAAGAATTGATCTCACCTTTGATTTGCCCTCTGTCTTGGGAAACRTGTTGTGTAGATTGTTATTAGTATTAATCTAATTTTCATGGCAATACCTTTGTTCTCTATCCAGCTAAAGAAAACAWATATTAGAATTAATTTGATATTATATTTAGAATCTTGCATAAGTTTAGAACTTTAACTACTACTGACCATTTAACACTTGAATCAGAAGTTCTGTTTAGCAACGTCAGATGCATTAAACAGTTTGGAACAGGAGCTGGTCTTTGGAAACCAATCATATCATTATTACAGGCGCATAAAATTGACTGCTCAGAGTTATTGTAGCATTGTGTGAAACAATAACTGTTTTCACAATTAAAAACGTATTTGCTGTGGGAATTTAAAGACAAATGTTATTTATTGGGTATTTTAGTTACAGCAAGTCAGAGTGAGCTAGATTGTAAATTCAGCATTTACTATTTATTTATGGTTTAATTTGACACAATAATCAATTTTTCTTTATTTGTTGAGGGCTTTTCTTAGCAGAAAATACACTGTCATAATTTCACTTTATTTTGTCATGGTAAGTGAGCTTTCTCAAGAAGTGCTCCACTGCTAAACAGCCCTCTCCAGCAGCAATGGCAGCATAATTAGGTCTCTGCAGACTTATTCCGAAACCACTTAGTGCAAAGGTGTAATCTCCTGTCATGACATAATAATGTGGTCTCCACGGGCCAGCTCAGAGCTTTGCTTTGACACTGCCATGGCAAGAAAATTTATTGAGACCTGCAGGGATTTGTGCTGGAGGAGCTCCTGCCCTGCAGAGCCCTCTCGGTGCCTGGCGCTGTCCTCATGGCCAGGCCTACAGGCACCGTCCTCTGTGATGTCTGAAGATTTCAGCCTTTGTATTTTTCAAATCCTGAACTGCATTAGTGCAGAGCTCTAAACTCCATATAAAGTGTTAGTTACTGTCTTCACACCTTGGGCAGACAAAACAATTCCTCTAGGCCTGTGATCCTGCAGCCTCAGGGCCCAAAATGTACAAACAAAAGTGAATTGGGCAGGAAAGCAACCTGGGGGTGAATGACTTCATTACCTGAAGATGTAGTTGGAGGATTAACCCCTGATATGTTAATGGAAAAAACTTATATTTGTCTGAAAAACTCATGACCACTGTCCAGCCTGGGTGTAGCCTCTGGGAGGCTCTGACTGCCCAAGGTGTATCTATGACTTTAATAAATATTCACTTTATTCTCTCAGCCTTGTCTAGCCTCTGTTCTAGGCGGCCACTCCAAGGCAAGCCAAGGTTTTTGGCTGTAAAAATCCCCTGTGAGTGGCTGGGTGTCAGGAGCTTTGATGCTCACAGAACCCTTTGTTCTGACCAGGGTCACTCTAAAAAATCCCGCTAAGCCCTAAAACAGCCGTGGTAGGACAAAACTCCCAGGTGCTTTCTCCAACTCTATCAACTCCCAACATTTTATATCTAAGGTTTAGAAGAAAAGAAGAAATAGGATATCACAGATTCACAGAATGGTTTGGGTTGGAAGGGATCATAAAGACCACCTGATTCCAGCCCCTGCCATGGGCAGGGACAACTTTCCACTATCCCAGGGTGCTCCAAGCCCTCCAGCCTGGCCCTGGACAATTCCATGGATGGGGTAACCACAACTCATGAATATGATGAATCTCACTCATATAACTTTTTCCCTCTTGTACTCAAGTCAGATTCCTTATTTCCAACATTAAAAACAGAGATTTATAAAAAAAATATTACAAACTTAAATTGTCATAAAAATGATTCTTATCCCATCTGTACCAGAAGCAGCCTTTGTTTGACTGTCTCATGTTTAATTTTTCAAGACTTCAGAAAGTATTTAGTGTGAATGTTTTAATTGTCTAGCACAGATGCAAGAAGCTGGGTGGCTTCAAGTCAGCAAAATGGAATGCTGAAGTACCTTGTTGAAAATGGAAACAAATAAATTTTACAACAGCAAACTGAAAAATAAAATCTCTGCAACATAAAGGAAAATTTTATTATCACAAATACCTAACAGCTCCTTCTGATTTACCTTGAACACATTTTTATTACTTTAATTGGAAAACAACTAAAAACTCTTCTTCCAATAAAGTTATGCAAATATTCAGCTTTCTTTAAATTGCCTCCAGAAAGGAAAAAGATACTTTGAAATAAAATCCTTTCCAGGCTATTTCCTATGATAAAATAACAAAGGGGAAACTACAAAAATTACCATGTCATTACCATCAGAGGCCAGAGAAGCCCATGGGTTGCAGAATTATTGTCCCATAACATATGTGAAAACCATAAATGTTAACTGAATGTGTGTCTGTTCTGTGATTACTTGAGTTGACAGGAAAAAGAATTGAAGATTTCCATAGTGGGATACGTATCTGACCCTTATCAGCACAAGCTTTGACAAGGGAAATTTAAGGAGACAAATGAGAACCAGCTGCTTCCCTAAGTGATGATGGAACCCCAGAGCCAGATGGACACTGAGCAAAGTGGATCTTAAAGGAATTGTCACTCACCTTTCACTATGCACAATAAATAAATTGATCTGGAGCTAAAAATACAAAATAGATTTTTTTCACCCAATAAGTTGTAAGTTTTGTTTAAAACATATGAGATACATTAGCGACACAAATAAAGCTGTGTGTTAATTATTGTATAAAATATYAACTTCAGAAGTACTGTCAATTTTTGGGACAAACAAGTATTATTGTCATGCAACATGCAGTAAGTGTAGGGGATCTCAGACATATCTCATAAAATATTCTATGAACTTTGTCACCACAGACATCAGGCATATTTACATTTATAGCTGATTTTTTGTGTGGTTTTAACTACTGTAAGCAAGGCTACACCTATCTGYCACACAACTCCACCACCGTCTCTGACATGTATACTTGTAAGTATTTCTTTCTCTAAATGCTCTTACATACCCTACAAACAGAAATCTGCAGATTGTCCCTTGCTGTCAGCAAAGATCTGGTTTTTCCCTTCCAACATTTAGGYGTGCAGTCTGTCAACATATTGAGCACTGAACTATCCTCTGCCTTATACACTAGGAATAGCTTCAGGAAGATAAATCTGCAGCCTGTTGCTCTGTTTACATCATTAACCTCTTAGCCTCAGCTTACAATCATTCCTTTTATTTCCCAAAACTATCTTTTGTTTGCTTTCAAGTCCAAGGTCACCTCCCTTYGGATGTGCTAATTCCTGACTCACTGATTGACTCTGTGGCTGCATTTCCAATCAAGTGCACTCAGACATTCCCACATGGAGCCTGCTTGGGGTGGTACTAAGGGACAACTCTGATAATTTTCCCTTTCTTTATGTTTTTCTTACTGTGTAAAACACCCAACAACAAATAGRCTGCCGATTTCTACATGTTTTTTACATCAACATCTATTTCACTTCTACCCACTGGAAATGTGTGGAGAAGACAAAGGTGTGCAGCAACAGGAAACACTGGGCACAGGAAATTCTGGTTAAATATTGGGATTTTAACTCTTTTTCTCTACCAGAAGTGTGCTCAAACATATGAACCACAGATGCTGAGGAATGGCCAACCCTCAAGACATTCAAACTGGCTGGAGCAACCTGCCCCAGTCTGCCCTGCTGCAAGGTGTGAGGGGCAGAAGGGGTTGGAAGAAGAGACCTTCCAAGCTGGAATTAAAGTAATATTCTGCTKATGCAAAACAAGAAAAAGAAATTGAAGTGATGAGTGCCATAAATGCCTCTGTTACAAACTGTAATGAATAAAAAATGATTGGACAAAGGCCCATAATAGGATTGCTTTTATACCCCAGTTTTATTTTCACTTCTATACTGCTCACATTATGGGCTGTAACTTAACCCTGCATACTGCCAGCACACAGACTATTTTTTCATAATTTTCTTTTGGATCATCAGTTTTCCCTCACACACAACTGCAAGCAAATACCTTTACAGCCTTACAACAAAAGGAATTATTCTAGATGTACCAGAATAGAGCATATCCATTATATCTTTTGTGCCTTTGATTCAGTGCCATACAGTGTACATTTCATGAAAATAAATAGTATTTACTATGATGTAAATTGAGAAGATATTTCCTAGCATGGTATGAACAAGAGCCAGACATCTTCCACTTTTATGCACCTTTAACATTTCTTTTTATATCAGCACGTTTCTCATTCTGGCCATCTCTGACAGGTTTCAAATTATAATGCTCTTTTTTTTATATTCTCAACACAGCAATCAAATCTTTAGACCTTGAGGAGAAGGAGGAAATTAAGGCCATTAACATGTTAGAGAATTGTTTGATTTACTCATTATAAATTATTCTGAAGCTGAGCAGCTCATAAGACATGCCCAAAGGGAAGACAAATTTTGATTGGCAGTGTCAAAAAAGTCAAGGACATAGAGAGGTTTTGTTAATAATTACTAAGGGCCATTAAGAAACGCTGTGTGCTATCTCTCCAAAATCAGGGTGATTCTGATCCAGAATTTCCCAGCTATCAAACATAGTAAGACCTGAATTTATTATTAAAAGACAGATTAAGAATATATGCTGTAAATCTTCTCTTAATATCTATAAAAGATGAAAATATTTTAAAAAACCCCAAACTAGTCAAGTTGGAAGAACAAACCTGAGGAGAGCAAAGCCACTCAGATACAAATTCAGAGGTGACTGCAGGGAGGCCTCTTTATCAGGGTTTCCTAAATCTCATTTTTTTTCTCACTATATACACAACTTTGCATCAATTATCAACAATACACAACAAACACCAGTTGCACATCAGCCAACAGGACCTTCTCAGAGTCCCAACTTTACCCTGTAACCCTTGTTATGGGATGGTTAACAACATAAATCCACTGTAACCCCAAGTCCCTCTGCCAAGCTCCACAGTCTGGCTGTGCCCCTTAAATGTGTGAACTTCCAGAAAAATGTTTCCTTATACAAGCCAATTGTGCAAAACCTCAGTTTTCAGGAAATCAAAAGCCACAATATCTTAGGAAAGGAGGGAAGAACAATTTTACCATCTCTCCATCTGAACTAAGCCAAAAACCTTACCTGAAAATASAGGTGACAGACTTTGCAGATGAAACTATGCACATTGACAGTTTTCACTAAAATTGTGGAGCTTCCCATGCTTTGGAAGAGGTTCTGTCCTTTCAGTCCCAGGCCCAGGTGAAACAGGAGTCCTGTGCCTCTGGTGTGTGGGGCACTCCTGGATCACAGCACTGGGGCTGGATTTTCTTCCTTAGGTGCTTAACACACAAATTGTAAACATTACCTGTGATGGAAAACAGGGGAAAAAGATCATCCAAGCAGCACTTTTCTCACTGCTATTACAAAACTCTTCACTCCAATGAAGAGGGAACACAGATATTTGAATAACATTTTTATTACTTGTACAAATTATAGCAGGGCAGCCAGCTAGGAAGTCAGGGCTGGAATTTTTTTCCATGTTGTCCTACACTGTCCCCCTGGCAGGCAATTTTCCCCTCCAGCAACTTTAAAGCCSTGCTTTGCTTCTGAAGCCACCTTGATGTGTGTATGTCTTTCTTAAATAAATAAGGCAGCCCAGCTGCCCCCTGGGTATGGCACAATGGCTCAGTGACATCCTGGGGACAACTGAGGGCTGCCACAGGGCTCTCTCCTCATTTCCAGCAACAGAAGTTCACTGCTCTGTTAGAATTAAAAGCACTTTGCAGGGGGTTTCCTATGGACAGAAAGTTTTAAAGCCAGGGAAGATCAAAATTTTTTTTTCTGGCACTAAAACATATCTTTAATTTGTATTAGCAATGTCATGTTCTTTTACAGCTGGAGCTGTATTRTTGCAGACCACTAAAACTACACAGYAGCTGCATCAAGGTTTGTTTCATTTTCACAAGATCACAGATAATTAACATTTTATTTTGAAAGCATTTTTTCTTTAAAAAAATCCAGTAATCATTAATTATTAATGTACTCAGCTAAGGATTTGTCTTTGATATCATTATTACAGACACTGCATGTCTGTAAATCTGAAGTGATAGAACAGCAAATACCTTCAGAAGGACAGACACTTCCTTTGAAGTCAGTGTATATATGGTTTAACATAAATGTAATTTCACAGCAAACTGCCTTTTATTGTTCACTCTTGTTTTGTCCTGACACTCAGTGTCTTGTAAAAAACATTCTGAACTTTGATATAAATAAATAATGTAATACTTTCCTTTAAACTCTTTGAAAATAAACTAAATGGAGACAGGCAAGTGGGATAATGAACACATTCCCTTGCACAGACCTGCAGGAATTCCAGTGTCCAGCACTCCCTGAGGAGCTCCATGCCTGCCACAGTGATGCCTTGTCAAGGCTGACCTGGAACAGAGGCTGGACAGAGTTACAGAATAAAACAGGGATTTGTTAAAAGGCCTCCATGGATGCACCTTGGGCAGCACCAGAGCYCAGCCAGGGCTGCACCCAAGATGAACCAAAACGGCCCCAAAATGCACGGCCGGGCACGGGGTCTGTCCCTGGGATCAGTTCTGCTCCATTTGCATCTTGCAGTTCATTGTCCCATTCCAGCTTTAGCCCCTGCAGTCCCACCCTGCTTGTTTTTCTCTCTCCAGCCCACGGKGTTTGTGCTCYKGGGCTGAGATTTGGATCATTTGTCCTTGGTGCCCAGCTGGAGCAGGAATTGTTTTGTCTCCCTGCTCTGTGCASAGAGCTCACCATCCCCTCATATGAAGCTCAGACCCACAGCAGCACAGAATCTGAAAATATAAAAGCCAAAACCTGAGGCATCAACATCTGATGGCCACTCCATTTAAAATCATGGATAAGATTTTCAGCCTTTTTTATGGACCGCAGTGCAGTAATTTTTCTTTACCTTAACACTTGTTTGTAGGTCATATTCTGTTCTACCATGAGAAAAAATTGCTATAATGATGGTTCTGAAAGGTTGGGATTTTTTTCTTTTCTGTCTTTTAGCCCTGTAAAAATATAAATTTTAGCAGTTCATATGGAACAAGAGCTATTATATTCTTAACCATTTTACAATAAGTTTTTAATTTTATTCTTTTGATAGGGAGGGACATGTCTGCCTTCAAAGTCTGCAAGCCTGGGGAGCAARGAGGGAGCCTACTGTCACAGGAAGGAGAGAAAATCTGGCTAGCAAAAATTACAATTAAGATTGAGCTTCCCTAAGGCAAGACAGCCTTTTGTCATCAAAGAAAACACAGACAGCACCATGYAACTGACCTAAGAGTGCTGGCTCATTAAAAACCTGCATATTTATGGTATTTGTGATGGAATGATTATTGCTGAAGTGTAAGGAATATAACATATCACTATCTGTGTTAAGGATTACATCACCTCTACAGCAGCCATGCTTGCAGAACTGCAGTCTGGGACAGCTCTGCCAGGATGCAGTCTTCAGGATAGAAACACAAAAGGATTGTGCACACARCCCTCAGTGAGCCCTGAATTCAGGCTGAACTTGACCCTATGACWGTGAATATTAAACTAAAAGAAATAAATCTGAGTGTAAGAGCAAAACAAGGAAATGAAAGATGGGAGTTGAAGCTGTGGGTGAGTGGATGAAGTTCCCAGAGAAGCTGTGGCTGCTYCTGGATCCCTGGAAGTATCCAAAGCCAGATTGGACACAGGAGCTGGAGCATCCTGGGACAGTGAAAGGTGTCCCTTGCAGCAGTCCCTGCCCACGGCACTGGATGGGATTTAAGGTCCCTCCAACCCAAACCAGTCTGGGATTCTGTGGGAGGGAAGAAACAGCAGACTAAAGACACRTGGTCTACATGGGGAATGTGACAGAACCTGTCCCTTTGATCCTCAGAAATCCAGGGAAAAGCCTGATTCTTTGGGGTTTTTTTTCAGAAAAGCAGGTCACGCTCCTCACATGTACTGAACTTTAGAGTTCTCATCAGGACAAAGGGAGAGGGTACAATTCTTGGAGGAGAAGAAGGAGTGAGGCCCTCTGTGTGCCCCATCAAATCCTGCCCAATTCAAATGCCTGAAAAAATCACTTTTCCTTTCCATTATCACTCAGCCTTACCTTCATTTGGAGTTAGCCAATAAACTTCTGACTCCAGCTGTGGAACTCCAACAGCAAAAGCTCCCATGAAGAGACCAAAACCCCTCAAARCATGAAAATTTAGCTTCCCTCTGTTTTACATGAAACAGTCCCAAAATGGCACCACAAGGGGTCGAATTCCCTTCCCTTTCCTGGTGGTTTGGAGCTGCTGGGCTAGCTCTGCCTCCAGTGCAGTGACCCCTGACTCACCCAATGTCACCCACGTGGGGACGGGGGCCAGAGCGGGATGCGGCTGATGGAACATGACAAGCATAAAAAATTAAATGAAAGAAAACATTCCCTTTGATTTGATCTGACACAGAGTTGGTTGTCTAAATTTCTGGCTAACTTGAGGGTGGAAATGTTGGTTAAGTCAGGAAGATTTCCAAATTTTTGAAGTAGTAATAGTTCCATTCCAACATATTTCATCGATAAAATAACCAGTAACAAGACACTGCTTGCAAAAATATTTCCCACTTGGGTGTCACAACTGATTACTCATCCTGCTACATTATTTTTATTTTATCCAAYAAATTTTCTATCTGATAAGACCAAGGAATATGCATTTTTTCTGCCACAACAGCTTTAACTAAAACATTACTTAGTTTCCTTAATGTATTTTATAAACATATTTTCTCAACAGATGCAGAAATTAATTTTCAAGCCTGCAGCAAATCATGTGAATATTGCACCTAACACACCAACTTAAAGTGCAAAATTTTACAAGCATAACAAAGTCAGCAAGGAATATTAAAATTTTATCTCTGTTCTGCTATGAATCATTTAAATTTCAAAGATTTTGCTAATAGCTTAGATAAATATTTAACACTTCTGATTTTCTGTTTAGACATTCTTCTAAATATAATACAAAAATGGGAAATAATATTGCATCTACTGCAATTACAACCTATTTTACCAAGATAAATATTCCAAAAAGCAAGGCTCTGTCATATTATTAGTGGAAATAAATATTGGAATTTTAGGCAGAGAAAACTGCAGGATGGAATTACCAACTCCTTATCTCACTCGATTATATATCTTTATTTATTTGCACTTTTAAACTAAAGGTCAGTAATGGAACACTTCATAGCAAAGGGTTCACCAGAATCTCCCCATCTACATTTATTGAGGATATTCTGTTTTAAAAACCTTTTTTGAGGASTGGTTATGAGCAGAACTAGGAGTAAAATGATTTATTGAGGATATTRTATTTTAAAAATGCTTGTTGAGTAAAGGTTATGACTAGAGTCAGGAAACTATAAAAGCAGAGAGCTGGGCTTTTAATAAACATATTAATTTGAACGAAATGTTACAATCYCAGAATCTCCCAGTGGTTTCAGCTGATGCCACTTTTGAGCACCAAAGTTTGATAAACATGTCCAGCTTGTGATCAATCTGACAAAATATAAAATTTCACCTGCTAAGTGCCAAAGATTCCACCAACTGCTGTTACTGCTGTAAACATTTAACAACTTCCAGAAATATTCCTGTATTTTTGCTCTCATAAAAAGTTCTYGTTCTGCAGAGCCCTGGTTTCATGGGGGCTGATAATCAAAGCATCCAATTCATGCCTTTTATATTTCTGTTCCAATGATATGAGAAATTTCTGAAGAGTTATTTTTCCTCTTCTGTAGGAGCACTATTTCCCCTGTATCCAGGTAAATAGTCATAGATCTAAAAAAGGCAATTGAGTTTTTATGTCTTAAAAGACTTCTCTGAAAGAGAAATACTCTTTTCAATCTTCAGAACCAGACATAAACCTGTTTTCAAATGTGATGTTTTTATATACTCCACAATTTATTCTTATAAATGATGGATCTACTTCCAAAAAGTGACAGAATTCTGTAGTGTAAAAGATGAGTTTCAGTTTAATGAACTGTACTGTCTAGCTTTTATTCAAACAACAGATAAAAAACCTTCACTGAAAATTATCCTCTTAAAGAATKGAAATAATACCTTAGAATGATGTCACAAGCTTAATTTCAAGCACCTTTGGACTGTCTGAAAAAACAGAAAACAAAGAAGAAATAAAAGCAGAAGTAGCAAGTATAAATAGTAGAGCATTATACAATGCATAACGAAACCTTTCATCCATGAATTGCAGTAAAGATTTTATAGTTTCGGTATCTAATGAAATTTATTTCTGATACATAATTGATATTGACTTTCTCAATGATAATCCCATTTAAATCTAATAAATTATGGATATTGATTCCATTTAGACTCCCAAATAAATAAATAAATATGTTAAAAATACAGAATTCCAGTAGATTTGAAAGCTTTCACTTGAAAAAAACAACCAAACTTACTCAGGTACAGCAGGGTATGTGATAGCTTAAAAATAATATTATTTTAACAGGGAATTTTTGTGGAAGAAATTAACACTAGAAACTAAAAAAGTCAAAACAGTCCCTGAAAACTGTAGAATTTAAGAGATCTAAGTAGTAGATACACGTAAAAACAATTGTGATCAGCCAACAAAATCAATCAAATATATTTCTTGACTTGTAGTGAAGGTAAATACCGTAGGTGCATATTTTTATGTAAATATTTTTCCAGCTAGAGGCTCTCAACTATAAAATATAATTTTCCATATATTGGGGGAGCCTTACACATTAAAATAAACCAAAAAGAGACTATAGAATTGGTTTAAATTTCTACTACTTTTAAATTTCTTCTCCTTTCTTTACTCACAGGAACTTAAACAGCAGCACAACTGTATCTGCCCTCAATAAAAGGACCACAGGAGTCTCCAAATCTGGCTCAAATTAAACCCCTAAAGTTTCTATTGAGCAGATTCACAGCTGTGGGTTCTATTTTAGCTTTACTTTCCATACAACATTGTGTAATTCTCATTTACTTTCCTTTCCAAGGTGTTTATTCACATTTCCTGTCTCCAGAGTCTCCACACCAAGCTGTGCATTTCAAAGGACATCAACCCTCAGAGGATCCAAGTCCTGCCAGAAGAAAAGKACAAACAATCAGAAGTTCCATCCCTAAGTTTGCAGTGGATTTATTGCTTTATAAAATAACTCCACATTTTGGAGGAAAGGGGCACTACTGCAGGTTGAGCTGCTCCAGGGAGAGAATGATAAAGTGCAAAGCACCTCAATCAGGGCAACATGATGCTAATTTTTCTTAGTCAACACACATATCCTGTGTGTGCAGCTTGGGACTGATGAGGAAAAGAAAAGATTTGTTGAAAGCTCCTGCAAGAGCAGGTCACATTTGAATATTTTAATGGGCATCTACTGCTTAATGTTTCCTCCTATGCTTCTCTTTGTAAACTTTATKCTGACCTTCGAAACTGAGGATGGATCGATACCATTTTATAAGACTATAAAACTGTATGAAACACTAAGTCAATACTGTATTTTTATCACTCTTGTGATATAATGCAGTCCAGCACATCAAATAACCCTGAGAATACCAGAGAAGGCTCGAAATTTTGTTTAAAGATATTAATGCAGCCAAGTGCTGGCCGACACCAAATTTGCTGAATGCCAAAAATTTTCATCAGCCCAAAGACAACTAAGTGTCCAAAAAAGTCTCCAAAATGTGAACACAAAGGATCAAGCTGATACAAACTTAAACTGTCCAAATCCAACTTAATGTGGGACATTTTGTATGCATGCTTTAATGCTTTTTGTGATCTAACTCAATTTGCACATGAACAAAAAGTACCTTAATWCCTGAGTAGTTTCTACAGAGATTTACCATAAATAGTGTTTCTTMTCTTTTGCATCACCATTTTAATTCACAGAATCTGTGTTTTTATAAAACATGCATAAACTCAAATGAATATTAATAAACAAACATCACTTGAAAAAAAACATAATGGCAAAGAAAAAAAGGGAGAGAGGAACACAAGATTATTTGCCTTATCTTGCAAGGAAAAGTAAAGAGGAATAAGTGGCTGTAATTAGAATTTGTAATTATTTCTGAAAAGCTCTTGYGTTCCAGGTGCAAGCATGAACGAAGCCCTTTGGATCAGAACACCTCTATGGCCTTTCCATCCRCAGCAAAGCAATGAGGGCAGCTCCTCTCACCTCCATAATGAAAGATCTCTCCATCTTTATGGTAGAGCCAGGTTTCCTTGGGCCCAGGATCAAATTTGACTCCTGAATCCTTTCCAACATTGGTTTTATCACAGCCTGATATGGAGCAGGGGAGCCTGCTTGACACATCTTTAATCAGAACTGTTTTCCTCTGTGGCCAAGGCATTCATCCTCCCAACTGAGAGCTGCTCCCCATCCTTTTTGCAATTAACACCCATCCAACCCTGTGAGTTGGAGGGATAATGCTCAGCTTCAAGGACAAAACTATTTTATTGCCCTCAGCAGGAGAAATCTGTACACATGAAATGTATCCCTTGTAAGAGAAACCCTCACACACCCCATCTCTAAAGAGAAAAGTATTTCTTCTGTTCAAATAAAGCTGCAAAGGCAATCTCCAAACAAACATTCAGCTGGATCAATAGCTAGAAATTGAATAGAACAATGTCTCATGCAGCTTTATAGAATTTTCAAAAGATTTGAACCACACAAAACCCAACTTTTCAAGTTCCACCACTGGGATTTATAGTCTTGTTTCCTGAGTCTAGGAAAAAAACTAATAAAGAACTGATTCACATACTAAAACTGAAAAAAAAAAAGGTCTGCGTGGTCAAGAATTACCAGGGGCCTAAACTTAAGCCTGGAGAAGTAAAGGCATTCCAAGTTAGGCTCAGGTGTTTTTGTTTACCTTGGGGAACTTCAGGGCTGAAAAGGAATTTTGTACAGTTTTATCTTTAGTGCCCAAGTGCAACAGATGTAATTCACCTTTACCAAGATCTGATAACTTAGCTCTAAAAATGAAAATTAACAGGGACAAATCCATGAAAACAGCCTTTCCATGACTTTAAATTTATGTAATGACTTTTTTTTCTTGAATAAGAATATATTATAACCATTCTCTATATACATGGTGTAAATGACTTAATTTTCTATAGCAAAAAACCAGGAAATAGATATTCTGTATATTAACTACTGGCCTACAAGATGTGTCTTAGACATTACATTTATGGAGAAAAGCAAATTTTCTCCATTACATGGAAAGAAACATCATGAAGAAGAAGACATCAAATTGTAATTCATACCAAAGAACGTAAACCAAAACAAACCAAATGAAAAAATAAAGACAGGAACACCTCATTTGAGTGTTGTTTTTCCTTTGTGGAAAATAACTTCAGGCCTGAAATTTATCTTTATTTATTTTGGCTGGGAATTCTACAGCCATGTGATCTAGGAGAGCTACCCAGTTCCTGAGGTAAGGTGCCAACAGAAGTTGAAAGAGCAATTTCCCACCTGCCCAGGAGCCCAGAGTCCTTCCAGGTGTGATTCAGTTCTGCTGTCACCTGTCTGGTCCTGCAAAGCACCCTGCTGTGTTCCAGAGCAAACCCAGATGTTCCAGAGACTGCAGAATTCCTACAACATACCACAAACGAGGAAAACAGATTTTCAGAAGAGGAGGCAGGAACATGGGGCTCCCAAATTCAGATCCCACYGCGTCCAGCATTGTGCACCTGTCTAGAATTCCAATGTATTTTTTTTTTTTTCCTTTTCCTAAGTCACATCAAAGAATTTTCCTCCAAAGAACACCAATCCTGCAGGCTGCTGGATCCACAGTCAGTGTAACTGCAGTCCTCCTCTGAAAGACAAAATAACGACATTTGTCTTGCTGTGGCTTGGAGATTTATTTCTCAACAGGAAAGATGCAGCTGAAATATTTACAGCTAAAGTACTGCCTTGGTYGAAGAAATAAGTAGGAAAAGACATACTATTGTGAAGAATAAAGAGAAGTGACAGGTTGGGATTCTTACATTTAATTACTTTAAATGACAATGCCTTTTTTCCCCCATCTTTCCCATAGAACTTTTTTCTCTTTTTTTTTTTCTGMTCCTTAAATCTAAATGCAAAGAATGGGAATTAATTTTGTTTCCAGTAACAAAATAAGTTTGTTTTTTTGTTTGGTTTCTTTTTCTCRCACAGTTTAATTTACACTACATTTGTAATCATTGCAAAGAATCTCAGAAACACATAATTTCTTGGCTTTAAATATCTCAGGGGAGATCCTACTTTGTTTAGAAGATGTGAACAAATAAGTTATCAGAAAACATGTCAAAGTTGAAAGTCTCAGGTTCCAACTGTGGAAATAAGTACAACCTACTCTTGTCTCTTATAATTAAGTCTATTGATTTAAGTGTTTTGTTTTACTTGCATTTCATACAAGTATAAACAGATGAGAAAGTAGCAAAGGGAAATAAAAAGAAAGCAAATAAAATKATTTAATATAAAGGAAATACCTAGAAGAATGAAATTCATTATTGTGGTGTAATGTCATCTAATCTAGTCTTATTTACTTCTAGCTTGTCTTAGCTGAGCTGTTACTCTAAAAATTTCCAAAACCATGGCAGGGACGCATTCCACTGTCCCTGAGTGCTCCAAGTCCTGTCCAACCTGGCCTTGGGCACTGCCAGGGATCCAGGGGCAGCCACAGCTGCTCTGGGCACCTGTGCCAGGGCCTCCCATCCTCTCAGAGAAGAATGTCTTGTTAATATTTGAGCTTTCCCTGGAGCCTTCTCTTCTCCAGGCTGAACCTCCACGGCTCTCCCAGCCTGGCTCCATGGAAGAAGAACTCCAGCCCTTGGGGGATCCTTGTGCCCCTGCTATCCAACACAGAAAGGATGCTCCACATCCTTTTAGTGTTGGAGCTCTGGACTTCCTCCAACAGCTCCACATTCATTTTATGTTGGAGCTCTGGATCTGCTCCAGCAGCTCCAAATCTGTTTTTTGCTGGACTTCTGAGCCTGCTCCAGCAGCTCCACATCCTTTTTATGATGGAGCCCTGGACCTGCTCCAGCAGCTCCACATTCTCTTTATGTTGGAGCCCTGGACCTGCTCCAGCAGCTCCACATCCTTTTTTGTGCTGGCTCTCTCAGAGCTGGAGGCTGCCCTGCCTGAGCTGTGACCTCACTGCTGGGTCATGGTGAGGAGCTCACCAAGTCCTTCTGCCCAGGGCTGCCCTCTTACCCTGAGACTTTCCAGTTTGAGTTCATTCAAGGAYAACTATCAGAAATTCTGATACTTAGGCCAACTTTGGTAAATATTTCTCAAAATAATAGATTTTTGTACCGCAYGCAAGGAAAAAAAACTACAGAGGTATTTAAATGGCCATCAATATTTTGTTCTTAATACCCTTTTAAAATCAAATGTAACATGCTACCTAACTTCTGACTCCTCAAAATATAGCAGAATTATTTGTAAGCTGAATGACAGATAGCTGGAATTGAATTGACTTCTATAACCAGAGCTCTYCTCCCTTGGTAGGTGTATATGAAAATGGAGTGCACTTACCAATGTCAGGCTCTGCTTTCTTCCAGAACTACACACTTTTTTCTGGAAGTAAAATCAATACAATAAATCAATGCCTTTCCAAAGTACACAGCTACAACAGCAAGGCATTATCATCTTCAAGGTGCGGTGCAATGATTTGAAAATATTCCTAAACTTTCATTTCAGAATTAAAATATGAGTTTTTTACTGATGTGTTTTTAAGATCTGTTAGGGTCTATGCATATAAGCCTTGTTCCAGCACATCAAACCTCAGAGATCTGATAATGTTGGAGTACAGTCACCATAACAATAACAACAATTTTCCATTTCCACTTTCCTCCAGCAAAGCTCCTTACCTTTTAGTCTGGAAATGCAGTGTAGCATTTCATTCCTCAGTTCTTAATTTAAGACTGAAAATTTTACTTTTTCTCTCATTCAATCTCTAATTAACACACTCATTCCATGATGACAGACTTTGAATATTTTTAGTTATTCCTGCTACAAGCTTCTAGGCACTACAGCTGTGTAGAGCATATATTTCCTCATTAAGGCAGTGGTGATACAACTAACATTTAAACGTGTGAATATGTAATTCAGGAGTACAGGGATTAGTTATCTGGCTGAAAACTCATGAATACATATGAAAACAGTGATTACCTAAAAAGATCCTTTGCAGGTTTCTAATGTAAATGTGTACGTTCACAAATTACTTGGAATGATATGAAATAGAACTGGCTCCCTTGAGAGGCAAAGTTGCTGTTCCATAAATTGTTTCAGGACTGTGTTTATTATCACTTTTTTTTAGAAGAGTGGATGATTCTCTATCACAACTTGATAAACATTCATTATAGCTGCATCTATTACACCAGCAAAAATGTATCCAATATTTCTACATTACATTTCTATTCCAGGAGCTTACTGTGTCAAATGAAAAAAACACCTTGTTTTACAAAGCAGGTAAACAAACTTTCCAGAGTCTAAATTCCTTATCTTTTGACATGTATAAAACACCTTCCATAGAACACTTCTGCTTACTGTAATTAAAATTTAACTTTAAAAATATGTAACCATATGCATAAATGATTATTCAGATTGCATATTGCAAATGGATTTTGACTGAGAAATATGAGATCTGGCTGAAACACTGAGCCTGAGCTACAGAGGAGTTGTAAGAATAAAAACCTGGAACAGAATTCAAGGTGAACCCAACCTAATAACAAGAGACATCCAGAAAGGTTGGGTGTTATTTTGGGGGTTGAATAAGGAGAMCAGGCAGTGGATCAATCCCGAAGTGAAATAAGGAAGCAGTCAGAGGTCCATTTATCTTCATGTGAGGAACAAACCTGTGGAGGAGCAGGCAGAGGGCTCCAATTTACAGGGAGAGATGTTGTGTATGAGCAGCTCATCAGCTCTGGGAGCCAAAGAAGCACGAGCCATGGCAAAAGGGATGATCAGCAGGGTGGTTTTGGTGTCTGGGAAGGTGCAGCCACCTCAGTTTTGCTCCTCTGACTCCATGGGAAGTCACCAAGTGCAGGAGCTCACAGAGAGCAAATCACAACCATGAACAAAAGCATCCCTGCCAAAATACACCTAACAGCAGCACTGCCATAAATGGAGCACAAATATATTAAAATCATCAATGTTCATTTATTTTGTGCTCTTCACTGCACAATTTGCAACAATTTTGGTTGCATAAATGCAGCCACACTGGGTAAGAAAATGGGATTTAGATAACATTTCTGCTCTCATAATAATGTAACACATATCTGTGGTTGGGAGAATTTTCAGCTGTTCAAATTACATATAAATTACCTCTTTCCAAATATTTGACAGGAATACACCTTTGACATGTTTTTGCAGCCAACATTTCAACAACAATTGGAGGTAAAATTGCAGCTGAATGAAATTCTCTCACTGTTTTAAGTGAAAAGAAGAAATTGGACAGAAGTGGCTGCTCAGACTCTCAGCCAAAGCCTTCTGCAGGGATACATGGGATTACACTTCCATGGAGTCCCCACAGAGCCTCTGCTTTATTTGTGACAGCAACCAAAATACTCACTGAAAGGATTAAAAGTGCTTTTCAAGGTTAGTGCAGAAATTGGAGTTTGTCAGAAGATGGTGCTGTTAGGCTGTTTTTATATAAGAAAATTACTTTTTTTTACAAAAAGAAGTTTAATCTGTGTGGAGACCCCAAATTGTTGATTTGTTTGAAACATGAACATACTTAATAAATATGTAGTTTTGCATTTGTCAAGACAGAGCTTTGACCTTGAACTACTTCACTAAGTGTGCACTGAGGCACTCGGGAAATCTTTTCCCACTGGGATTGAGTGTTGTTTCTGACAAATTAAATAAAATTCAGGTTCAGAATTATTCTAGCTAAATGTGGGATAACATGCATGGCTTCAGATATCACTGGGTTTTTTTTCACAGTTATTGGATATATCATAGGTAGGCTTCTTAATTTCACATTGGCAATGAACTGACTGCATGGAGTGCAAGGCCAAGGTCAGACAGTCCCATTAAACACACAAAAAGCTGAGCCTTGTTGAGGGCATCCAGGGGAAAGCAACTCAGGAAAAATTCCAATACCACATCCATACAAACATCAAAAAATATTCTTATAAGAAATCTACATTTGATGTTGAAAACGTAACCTTACTGTATCTCCAGCAATTCCCAAGAGATATTCTATGTGAATACTTCTCAAAAAACATATAATGACCTCCAACCATTTTTTTTTCTTCATTACTTGTCTGATATTTAATGATTATTATTTTTCATAGCAGATCTCAGTACAGGGGAAAGTTGATCAGCTGCTGTGGGGTGGATATTTCCAGCTTTTTCTTCTAACCAAGCACTTGAAATATATTTCCAGTTTCCTGGCTGAATTAAAGCTCTGTCTTTAAGACCAGATTGGAGAGAAGATCTGCTTAAGAGACTCTTGCCTTGGAGAGCGGGAAGTGGGCACTTGGGGAAGGAAGCCTAAGAACAAAGCAAATAATTCTGGTTCTTTCCATGGCTCCCTGCAGCCTGCAGTTTCCAGGCTAATCTGAACACTTGACTCACTTGTTCTCTGGGCTCAGCTGCTTGGAAAGCTGCGCAGTATTGGAAAAAAAATAAAATCACAATGAAGAGTTACAGAGCTAAGCACTGTCTTCTTTTCTTCCTGTTAGAATAGGAGGCTTTGAAAACTCAGATTTAAGATGCTACAAAATGCTGGCAAGCACAAGGTAGGGTGTTATCTTAAGGTGATGTCTCGCTCAAAAATTGTGGTTTGYTTTTTTAAGATTTTCTGATCTCTCTGCAACCTGATCTTCCTAACAACTAAAATGCACACAACAAACCCACTCACCCCTCCAAAAAAATTGGACCAATAGCACTTCAAAGTAGGGTTTTTGTGAACATCTGGGGCTTTGAAATACCTTCAATTTTTGAAAAATAAAAATTCAAGGAAGCTGAAGAGTAAGAAGACCTGACAGAGCAAGAAGAATATGAGAGACCATTGCACAGGGCACCTRCACTTCCATAAGAACAGGAATTGTGACCTGACACGGAAAGAACAATCAAAACTTTGCTCAGAGGTTTTGCCCTAAAACTTTGTCCTTGACATCACCTTATATTTCTGTTTAGAGAACATCCTCTCTCACTCTGTCCTGCCCTCCACAAAATGGCATTTGCCACTTGCTYATTGAGATTCTGAGCTGTTTCCACTGGTCACTCACCTGCAGAGGGCCTGGGAAGCTGGCACTGACCTCGGCTGCTCCTCGGGCACTGCTGTGAAGAGCACAATTAATAACATCTCCTCCAGGGCTTTCCTTCACTTGGAAATCACACCAAGCTAAATCACAACCTTGAGAAGTCACTTAGTGGTGTTTTCTAATTGAATGTAATTTCAAGTAAGGCCAAATCCCAGGAGATGCTGCCGCATTAACACCGCCTCCAATGCTCAGTCACTCTGACCAAGTGTTGATCTCCCTTCCCAAGGCACTGCAAGCCAGGAAATGGGGCAGTGAAGCAGCCAGAACAGCAGGCTCTTATTCCTGCTTCTGTCATTTGTTCATCACATATTACTGAGGAGAATAATGTGTGTTTTCCTGGGCTTCTTCACTTGTTCTGCAGGAAATAATAACTGTGACCTACTCAGGAGGACACGACTCAAACTTGGAAAACATGCTGAGATAAGAGATGTTAAAGAAGCTCAAGTATTTATTAAGGGGAGTTGAGCAAATACTATTTTTCAGAATAACTGAAGTTTCTTACTTGGCATACAATTGGCAAAATGATAAAAACTATGTTTTCTATAAATTTAGTCTTTAGTCACACAACACTTTATCCATATTCCTTCGTTGAAACACTTTTCCCATCAACCTAATAGATGGAGCTCAGAGATTTTTCATGGTGAAAAATCATTTTTCACCTTCATTTTGAAGAGTAACTTTAGAGGCCTGTCCTCTTTGTATTAACAGATATAAATAGCAATATCAAAAGAATATAAAAAATCAGGTTTTGCAGGCTTTGCACTCTGCCTGCTGTGCAAGCCATGTTCTTGACCTACTGAAAGCTAATGACAGAGTTAGGACTTAATACTCCAGCAATCATGCAGGTGATCTGTCAGACTGAAAGGATGAGCTCTCATATTAAATAAGAAAGTGGGGAGGGAAGTAAAAATCTGCTAACACATCCAGCTTGTTAAATTAACTTTGGCCAAATCCAAAAATGAAAGAGAACTCAGGCTAAAACCRGTGGCCCAGAGCACAGGGAATTTAAGTAACTCAGAAGAGGCCAAGGCTCTCTGAACTTAATGAAAAAGCTGCTGACCTTGAAGACTGATCCCAGGGACCTGATTTAGAAAAAATYAGAACCTGATTTTTTCTGGAGAAACAGAAAAGTTGTGGGGCAAATAACCTATTTCTTCCATAAGAGGACTCTGAGTAATGCCCTGGCTGAATGTAGCAATTTACACATACTTGCATGTTATATTTTCTAAATTTCAAACGTCTGTATAGTTATCTTAATTAAAATCCAGTAAAATTTGCTTTCTCTTGATGCAGGAAGAGGATTCATTCATTTAGCTTAAAGCTCCCTGTGTTTGAGCCCACATCTGATTTTACGTAGGTTAGCTCTGTGTCATGAAAATTCAGTGCAGTAACTCAGTTCTGTGAGTTTTTCACATTATTAAGATACTCCATCTGCCATTAGGGGAGAAAAATCATGCTCATCTGTAAGCAGGCTTTCTCTTACTGCTGCTTATTTCCWTTCTTCTAAGCATTTGGACAAGCAAGGACAGCAGAGAATGAAGTTCAGAGACATAAACCAAGAATTGCACTTTCTTTTTGTGATTTCTTTTTTCTCTAATGACCACTGGCAGCAAGGTTGGAGGCAGGATGGGTCCCTTTCCCCTTGCCTTGCTGATAATTGTTGACGCCAGAAAAACAATTTCCCAGAAAAGTATGTAGGATAAACAAACAAACAGAAAATTAYCACCTTCATACATTTTTCCCTAATTTTTATCAGTGGCTGACATCTATGCCAAGTACAAAATGATCARAAAGAACATGGGGTGATTATAATGTTATAGAGGTTTCTGGGTGTTACTCTCACCCTTCCATTCTCCATCTCATCCACTCATTAAAAACCACACAGCCAAACATCTTCCAGCAGCGCTTGGGCCACTGGGGGGTACGTGATGGTTCTGATGAAAATTAATTGAAGCTGAAGCCATTAACACAGGTTTGGATTGACTTTCCTTATCTCAAAGCACAGCTCCTTGAGCACGTTAATTACAAGGTTGATCTTCCCGAGCACGGGAGGCACAACAGTTGTTCCTTCACCAGTTGAAGCCCTTGCTCAGTGTCCATTTARGATGTACCACTGAATGCTAATTAGCCTGAGAGGCAAAGCCAGCTCTGCTYCAGAGAGGTCACATCCTCAAACACGAGCCCACGTTCTGCTTTAGTCGAGCAYGAGAAATTATTTCGGAAATATGAAGGCAACCAAATGCAAGAGTGACAAAGATTAGCAAACACACCAATTAATAACTGCATTACACTGCAACGACAATAAATCCTTCTATAAAATACAGAACCAATTACAAGCCACACAAATCATTAGCAGACTATTGAGATTTATGAGGAAAACTGYGACTCGATAAGAAAAAGCGAGCAATGTGCCAAGCAACCTACAAAACACATTCCCAAATGYTCTTCAGAGGGTTTGGGAACACTGGCTTGGAAAAAAACAATCACAAATCTTGGAGCTCCTGGCAGATGTCATCCCTTGGAATCCCAGTTGTTTATGTGCAACTAACTGGCTTRAATGTTGTTTCATGGCTATGCAACAGAAATATAAAAATGTTTAAAGCTCACCTTGAGGAAAAAAACGAAGCCCATGTCTCATAAAGCAGGGTAATGGCACAGAATATCTCTACAAAAATGGGATAGAATAGTGATAGAAGCATATGTATGAAAACATGACACAAAAATTTGTATTTTTTTGCTAGTGTACATAGCTATTCTGCTACTTGATTATTTTCTTAAAAAAAGTTGTTGTAGCAAATCCCTGAGATGCAAGGAAAGAATGTGACACAACAGCAGACCGTCTCAGAAAAAAAAAATCCTAAGAAATGAAAACTAATTTTTTTCCACATTTTCCATCAAGACAACCTGGATTATATACAGAGTTGAGGGGTCTTTACAGACCAGCTGTTTACCCTTTAAAACATCCAACAGAAAATGTTGCATTTACCAAGACTCCATGCTTCACTTTGATGAAGAAGGAAAAAACCAACCCCAAACCAAAAGAGTTATTCTTGTTTAAGGTATAAGGTAGATCAGCTAAATATGTCAGCTGCATAAAAAATGCATATTGCATTTTTTGCATAAAAAATGCAATTAATTTATTTTTCAAATGTGTTTCTGGAGATTTCTGACAKGGAAGACAGAACATTTTCATTGAGGGTGGGTCAGCAGCCGGTGACCTGGTCCTGCAAGGCCACGGTGGGGGTGACAATGTGCTCAGCATCCCAGTGATGAACAAACATCCATCACCTACCTGGTTATTGTCTCTCTAAAGAGATGCCCACCCTCAAAGCCTCTTTTTTTCTAAATTATCTGAAAACATAATGAACTAAAGAGGAATTGCTGATTTTCAGTCAGGTTCAAACYGCACCAACAGCTGAGTGAGAGCTGTCCTGTGCCCCCAAAGAGTGAATCCTCACCTGGCTGATTTCCAGCAGWGTGAACCCTGGTTTTGTGTGTGATCCTGCAGAAGGGAAAGCTGGGCCATACATCCACATCCACTCAGGAACTTTCTTTTCCCAAGTTTTATGCGCTCAAACAAGGGAAAAGCAGCAAACCAAAGTACAGAGGCCGACTGAGCATTTACCACAGAGAACAAATGCACAGAGTTCAGTGGGGAAAGCAAGAGCTTTCCACTCTGTGAAAGGAGTGTCTGATCAGAAGTACCCTACAGAAGCACAGAGCTCTAAAAAGGAGGAGAAAATTCTTTTCAAAGCCATTCCTGATTAACTGAAGCCGTGAGACAAATTGTTAAAACTTGGGATAGGGGCAGGACTAGATCTTACTCAGCTACTGATTACCAAAACTCTGCATATCTAGAAAGGAAAAAGAAAAATGATTTTTTTTTTCTTGATATCTTCTATGTGCAGGCCAGCTTTTGAAATAATAATAAAAAAGCATAAATAATATATTAGCAACTAATCTGAAAGCACTGACATGCTATTTAATATAAAAAAARTATTACAAAAAAAAAATCTCCATCCTGAGGAATTACTACATTCAGGTTCATTTAAGCCTTTTACTCCCATATATAATATCAGGAAAAGGCAAAGGGTTTTAAAGAAAAAAGTACTAAAGTGACTCATGGTTTGATTAATAGCAAGGGACCTGCTAAATAATAAGGTATAAAGWAAATATTATTATTAGAAAAAAGCAAAAGCTTTACTGGGATAATGTGTTGATTAAAAAGACACAGATCAAGAGATAAACTAACACAAGTTTTTAAACTTTTAAACTTGGCAAGGATGAGGAATTTAGAAAAATGTGGGACCTCTTCCTTCAGGCTGTAAATCAACACTTTGCTAGGTATTTCCCATATCTGSCCTAGTCTTTGGCATTGCTCCCACCAACTCTCCTCTGAGATGTGCCAGTGAACATTTACTCTGCTGAGAATCAAGGGCTGAGATTAAACCATGGACATTTGGCATTTGCACTCTTTGGCTCATTCTAACTCATTCRCATTCTTCATGAGCCCAATCTTGCATTTTCCCATTGGAAAACAAATGTCCAGATCTCAAGGAATGTATCCCTCTAAACCAGCTTTTGAAAGCTAGCTTAAAAACAATTTTGGCTTCTTAGTTGCACTTCCCAAATTGCCCCATTACTGGCTTTTCATTGAGCARCCATTATCTGTCTTCAAAATTCCTGCTGAGATGAACAGCAGCAAGTTAGCCAAGCCTGGAGACCAAAGAACTTTAAATCAACTGGCCACAGGGTTTTAAAATAAACAAAAAATGACAGAATCCATTATTTTTAAGGATTCAGAAACCATTGCTAGAGCACCTCAACAGCAAACAAGCTCACTGCTAATTTCCTTCAGCCCCTGCTTGCTTGGRTCCCTGCAGGTTCAGCTTTGTCAGTCCTTGGAAGCTGTTCTGTCCCTATTCCAGGTGTGATTCCTCCCTGCTGTCTGATGTAGGACAAGACAATATTGAAATASCTGTCCACTATCATATATGAGATGTCTGGAGAAGAAATCACTCAACAATTTCACTGTTGAAATGACTCAATTACTGCCCTGAGAAGTTTGAGGTAAAATTCAAATAAATAAGGAGCACAGGAGGTAGAACAGGAGAAGATGTTTCTGCACTGAGTCTGTAGCTGGTTAAGSAAAAGAATGAGGTTCTATAAATAGATTACAACAATTATTATTGCTTAAATATGGCCTTTAGCTGCTTCTACCTGCCAAAAATACCATTTCTTTAAACTCATTTCTGTATCACTGTGTACTCCTTCCTTAGAAAAATATCTCACAGTAATAGGGAGACCTTTTCACAGATCCTGCAAAGTTAATTGAGGCAAGGAAAGTACCAGAGGTAATTGAAGCAAAGAAAGCTCAGCACCAAGGTGAAGTCATCTCCACTTAGGGTTCATATTTAGTAGGCATTCAACCTAACAACACAGCTAAAGGGAATAAAATTTGGTGTGTCAGGTTTAATGATACAGAAAGTGGAGAAAGGGGATTAAAATGCAGCACAGGTGCATGGTCTGAGGCAGTTTATGAGCCCTGGGTTTTATTACTCATATTCACCCATGGGCTCAGAGGCTGTGGATTATAATGCAATGTTCAGGTGGTCAGAGCAAGGTTGGGGCACCCTGTGTAAACCTGGCAGTGTAAAAGCATTCAATCTCCACAGGATAAGTCTTGATACACATTGTTTTAAAGCTTTTATGAGAAACAAGATTTACATTGAGCCAAACCAAAAAATCCCTCCAAGCTTCTCACTGTCTTTACAGACTGGTCTGGCTTTTTTCTTCTAATTCTTTAGATTTGTCTGAATATCTAAATCTACTCACTCTTTACCCATTTAAAAACCCACAAATTCTTCCTGTTCTTATTCCCATAGTTCTCTTTCCTCTCTGCTTCCGCTGAGACATAATTGGTCTTCTCATCTTTCCCCTCTCCATGTTACAAATTAGTTTTTATTAATAGGTTTGTTTTCTATAGATCTCTACCCACTTTTTGCAACCCAAATGTCTGTACTTTAGGCTTTACATATTGCATTTAATTAAAGAATAATTAATCTGGGCCATCTTGAACTTGCTGTTTTCAGAGTCTATTAAAAGTCCATAACTTATTCTAGTTTTAATATCTTTAGCTATTTGATTAAATAGTAAAGAAAGAAATGTCTGTTCTCATTTACTGAAATGATAGACTGCAGATTACTAAAAGCAAAGAATGCCAAATTGCATCTTCATTATTTTAAAATGTTGAGGACTCTGCATATTCTCTGTAACAAAGGTATAATCCACTTGCATTGAAAATTTTGGTATTTTCCACCGGAGTAAACAACAAACTCAGCATCYCAATGTAAGGAATGACTAAATAACTACATCATAATATATAAACCAGATTAGCCATCATAGATTAATGAGCAAAATCTGAATAAAAGATCAAGAAAAACCAAACTAGAGGAGACAGGGTTTTTAACTGTTCCTAATAGAGGAAAAAGTATTAAGCACACATGTAAGTGAAAACACTCTGAGGTTGGTATCTACACTAYTCATCCCAGTTTGCATTAACCTTTGAAAGACTGAAGCATTTTGA
The DNA here is from genome assembly GCA_014549065.1 of Cardinalis cardinalis. Lineage (NCBI taxonomy): Eukaryota > Metazoa > Chordata > Aves > Passeriformes > Cardinalidae > Cardinalis > Cardinalis cardinalis. Next base: position 2,157,341 of record JACDOX010000077.1, on the reverse strand, counting down.
TGCTGCASTGAAGCCTAACTGCTCTATAAAATTATTAGAARCATGKCTGTAMTGTGATTATTAATTATTTACTATATTGCTACTGATCAGTGTGGTGTCACAAATTTTATTTGTGATCAAGAAAATTRGTGTACAAGTAATATTTAGATATATACTTAGGCTGAATCAAAAGTGAAAAAGCACTAACTAATTAATTAATAATTAAATAATAAGCATCCACTGATGATTAAAACRTCGATTTTCAAATTGCAGCAAAGAAACAGGGCAGAGCTGCTTGGTAAAACCCAAATATGCAAGTGGGGCACTTTTCCTCATTTTCATATTTGTCCTACTTATGAGGATGCATCACTATTCAATATATTCAATTGAATTCAATACTTCCCTCTTTATTTTTCTGTTCTGCCATCTGCATAAAGCTCGGAAGGARAATCAGCTGGTGTTTCTCTTCTCCAAGGCAGCATCCCATGGCTCAGCTTCTCCAGGTGCCACCTGTGTGATTCCAAGCCATGACAGAGCAGCATTTACCCACCACATCCATTCCTCATTGCTACAGCATTTTTCTCCAGTTCATAGCASGATCACTCAGCTCCATCCCTCTCACAGGTGAAGTGGTGTTACTTTTAGTAAAATACAGCGTCTTGTTTTAACTGTTACCTTTTGCAATGAAAACAGATCTTATGAAAAAAAATAAATGAAAACAACTCTACTACCAAAGACCCTAAGGCTGCTGAAATGAAATAAAAGTAGCTTGTCTGAAACAATAACAAAAATTAAATACTGAATTTATGACACTTTTGTTTAGAAAGCAGCTTCACTAGSCTGGCAGAGACATCAAGGAATGGGGAGGGGAGAGGCCAGAGAAGGCTGGGGCTGATTTAGCTCTGTGTGTGCTGTACATTATGGACACCAAGGAGTTCCCCCTTCCTTTGGGACACCTCCTCAGCAATCTGCCATGGAACAGCTCTCTGGCCACTATCTGATGCCCCAAATGAGTGACAGCCACCCTGCAGGCAGGCCTGAGGCTCAGGAGTGACATCTGAGGGCTACAAATATTGTCCAGTAGCAGGGAAAGGATAACAAGGGGTTTTTGGTGTTGTTTTTATGTAAAAGAAGTAATCACACAAAAGTCCTTTTCCCCTTCAGTAAGCTCTGCACCAGGCAGAGCCTGCCTTGCTTTTAACAAGTTCTTTTTTGGCTTTGATCAAAGGAAAGAAAAACTGACAGAGCAAATTGGCTGAGAGCTGGCAGAATTATTGATAAGATGAACAGTTTCTTTAAGACAGCACAGTGTGGTTCCATCATTTTATAGATTCTTGCACATAAATAATTACTGTTTTCACAGAATCACAGAATTGTTAGGGTTGAAGGTGACACAGGAAGGTGTCCAGGGTGTTTGGGATGTCTCCAGAGAAGCAGCTGTTCCAGGGCTCTGCCTTCTCCATGGTAAAAAGTTCTTCCTCATGTTGAGGTGGAACTTGTGTTTTAGTTTTCCTTGTCCAGTCCCTGGGCGCCACCCTCTGACACCTTTGGGGTGATATTTGCAGGGAGTGATGAAATTACTTCTCATTCTTGTCTGGTCTAACCAGGCCCAGCCCTCACCAAAGGAAGACCCTGAGCCACCAGCATGTAGAAAATAGAGCTACCAGAAGAGGGGGAGTTCTAAAATCATCTAAATTAAGATAATAAAATTAAGATAATAAAATTATAAGAGTGAAAATGTATTTCACATCCTTTACTACATTCCTTTCTTCTCAATTGTAATAAATGTAATAAGAGGGAGAACAAAGAATGACAGAATCTTCCATGTTTCATTATCACATCAAATGTTTTACCATAGCCACTGGCAAGATCATTCTATGAAGAACAAGTCCTGGAACCATTATTTTTTCCCTTCACACTTWCTGGGGTAATGCATGGCACAGCACAGTTCTAAATCAGAGTGTGGAGACAGCAGAACCCTCACGGGCTGTGAGCACAGCAGAGTGAGACAGTTCTTCTCCAAACATCCCTCATTACAAGGGAACAGTTACCTGTGAGCATYAGGATGCAAAATCTGGCCAGTTTTGTTCAGTGTTTAATCTACTTTGGGCTGACTGCAGCAGATGCAAACAGAAGTCCCTCTTCCCTTAACAAGCATTCCCTGGGAGCATCTGTCAGAACAGGAAAACAAGTGGTTATTCACTAAGATTTATAGTCAGCACTCAGATAACACCCAACAGGAAATAATCACTTATGCAGTGCAGCAGCTGAGCAGGGAGCTTCAGAGGGGCTGCATGACTGACCAGCAGCAAGATCTGCAGTAACACTGCTCAGGAAGAGATTAATTTGGTCTGGGGCAGCCGGGCAGGGCCCAGCCCTCCAGGCAGCAGGGAGGTGTTATCTCACAGCCAGCTCTGCAGGCTGGGCTGAGGTGTTAGGAGATGTGGTTGGCCACTACTGGAGGCAGAATATCCAACATTTATCTGCACCTATTTGCTTCCTAATGAGGGGCTAATTCAATTTCCCAGCAATGGGAGAACATGGCAGTGAGTAGGGGATGAGTGAGGGTCCCTGGGCTGGGGGGTGTTACAGTGACAAAGCTGCTCCCTTAGCAGGATTAGGGTTTGGACACTTCCACTGCATTGCTAGACTTTGGATGATGCCCTATATAGTTATTTAAGCATAAATTTCATGTTCTGGCCTCTCTTTCAAAGAGCTGAGGTGGACTGACTGAGTCCCAGTGTAGGATATGAAAGTATTGTCTGCTATTTCCATAATACCCACATGGTTTGTGCATTTCTGTTTGAATCTCAACGTGAGACTGGTTCAGATAAGCAAAATTTCCTCCCTCTTTGGGGTGATAACCACAACCCTGAAAGTTAAGCTACAAAACACTTTGCTTGCCAGTCTAATACAGGACTGCTGCAAGATTTCATTATCTGGAAATGATGAAACTTGACTAAGAGGACAARTTTCAGCTGCTGAAATAAATTAAGCTTCATCTAAGCCCCAGTGAATTKTTAAAAAAGCAAGCTGCATTGGACATGTTTCCTCCTTGAAAATGAAAACCAAGTATATAACAACTGAAAATGTGAACTTTTAATGAGAAAGAAACCTTTCAAAATGGTATGCTAACTTTGGGAAGTGTTCATACTTCCCTTCATCTGCTATCACCCCATGGCTGTGACCTGACATTGCACCTGTTAGAAACAATAACTACAAAGATTTTATTCACAATGAAGCTGAATGTGAAAGTTGGATAAATCATAATTTGCTTTAATGACATCTGTGTAATATCTGTTAAGTTTTTAGATAACACTACATGATACCAAATGATTGCCACGTTGTAGCCCTGCATTTTAATTTTATATAAAAGAATTTATACTTTCATTTGTGATGAAGACTTTGCAACAGAAACACTAACTGCACTTGGGAATGTAATGGAAACTATAAATGAATTTAAAATTTTGTCTAGGACTATATCTGTGCAGTTTTTTATATATTTTGATACCAGTATTAGTATTAAGAAGATGTCTCAGCTCATAAATTTGAAGTTTTAGAGGAGCAGATTTTCAAGAACTGCTGCACTGTGCTTCAGAATCAAGTTTTTCAATAGCCACAGTAGTTTCTGCTTTGAAATCATCAGGCCCTCTTGAAAAATCAGAGACAGAACAATGAAARAAGTACTCACAAGTTTTTCACTCTACTTTAAAAAGTAGAGAGGAAGAAAGCATTTCTCCAACATATATTTTGCTGGATTATTTATCCATTGTTGAGCTCCATTTTCTATAATTTATTTCCTAGGCTATGTTCATTCTGCAGTGTACTGGACATTGCTGTAGGCTCCAGTGCTCTGTAGAGCTTCCTCGTGCCTTTATCAGATATTACCAAAATCCAAATCCACGTTTCATACTATCTATTTTTGTTAAATCAAAAACAAGGAGCAAAGATTACTTTAACTGTTTGAACTCTTAATTAGTAACAAAACTGTATGTTCTGTTCTTGCCATGTATTTAGAGAAGAAAGTAAATGCATTTACCTACATTTAGTTGTTCTGGATTGATTTCTTTTAGGTTAATTCCAGTTTACTTTCAGTGTGGCCAGAGCAATTGCCAGCCTTCTCTTCATACAGAGTCAATTCAGAGAAATTAAGGTTTTTTTTTCCCTTGGCAGTAACCCAGCTCAGAAGTGCAGGCATCTGCTGAGCCATTTTAAATTTGCTACTGGAACCAGTTACTGCACCTGTGCCTGGCCAGGTATCCACTCTCATAATTTAATCCATGTATTCAGTTGTTTCCTCCAAAAAGGAACCRGTACATCCTGAGAACAGGTTTTCAGCATAGAATGTGCTGGATTTTGAGAAATTTATTTCTTGGTGCACTGAAATTTCTTGCCATTTTATTTCTCAAGCCATTTTTGCCTCCTTTGGTCTAGAACTCCAAACAAACGAAATGATAGATGTAAAGCTCTGGAACACATTTCCAACATTCCTGTTTCCCAGAGGAGAATAACACCCCTGGTGTACCCTTACCTGCTTTTCCACCATGAAGAAATGAGCAATTTCTTGAATTGGGACTTCCTCCTATTTCAATGATCCTTGGTTTACTTGGTTTCCAGATGGAAATTTGTGTTATCAGCTTTAACTGCTCAAAAAATTGCTTCTCTTGCTGATATGGGTTCTCTTTCCTGACACACAGTGAAGCCTGAGCAAGAGGGATAATTTTGGCAAARGAGTGTGGGAAGAAATAGGAAGAAAAAGAATTAAAGCCTATTTCTAAAGAACACGTAGAGTTACCTTTTAAATTCTTCCTTTTTCCTTTTCCCAGGATTCCACTAGAGAAAATTCTGTGGGCACAAAAAGACCTGCCTGCATTTTTAAAAGATTATTGTGCATTATCCTTAATATCAGCAGTATAATTCATCCCCTTCCACTGGGAAATTGCTGTTCAAAAAGAACTCACTTGTAACAGGATTTTATTCCTCTAGTTCATTGATTACCAGTGATTTTTTACTTGTAACTTCTAAGACTCTTTTGCATAAGGGATATAAAAATTGCCTTTCCACACTAAAGTGAAGTTGTTAATTTTGTCACCTTTTTTTTTTTTTGAGGTTCTAACATAATTTTGAAAATCAGTGGGGAAGAAAAAGGAAAAGTAATGATTGTAGGATGACCACTTATACCAAGGAGCTCAACTGGGTGGTGTGAGATGAATGAAAGAAGGATAGAAAACAAAGAATGTGGGCACTGGATTGAAATAATCATTGAAAGACATTGATCAAGTTTGTTCCCTTGACATGACTCAATGATTTTCCTCATTTGCGTTGGTGGAAGCTGATGCACACGTGCACCAATATCAAAGGCTGTTCTGCAGCTGGGGGCTGCTGTGCTGATCATTATTGAAGGTTTTGTGCCTCAGTGCCTCCTTGGGTTCCTCAGCACATTCCAGACTGAATTCCAGCCCTGCTGCTCCCTGGGGGAAGGACAGACAGACGTGCACAGTCTGGGCTGGGTCAATTCCTCAGCCTGAGCCGCACAGGGGGAGGAGGGTTCCAAAATCTTCACAGATCTTCACAGAAACACTCTGATCCAAAAATCCCACTCCAATATTCAATAATTTTCTCAACATTCTAGAATAAAGTCATTCTGCAAAAAGGGAAAAATATGAATTAATTGTAAAGGCTGTATGTAGAATTTGCAATCGTATCAAGCGTGTGAAATCAAAGAAATGAGCAAATCTGCTTTGGATGCACTGTAAAAGTGATACAGCACCCTTAAAACAATATAAAAATCTTATTAAATAGCTAAATCTGGAAGCATCTTAGTAATCTTATATTGTCTTAGCATTGAAATTAGAATTCCATATAAATTGAGTACCTTAAAACTGCTTTGCAGAAAATGAGGCTTGAGTTCAAACAATTCTATGAATACTTGAGGGCTTCTAGAATAGGAGGTTTTCCAGTCCAGGATCCCACACACTGCACATCCAGACCCCTCRAATAAAGTAAATTTACTTGATTCTGTTTTTAGTTTCTGAAAACATCARGTGAATTTGATAATACCTATTTATRTAGCATCAAACTAATAAATAAATATCTAACTGTCCCAAAATTGATATGGCCATTCCAAGTCACTACACTTAAACTGGATGTATKTGTAAATTACTGTAAAATGCACATTATTTGAGAAGGATTTACTGTGTTCAATGATCAGATATTATTAATATGTACATGGCATATATATCAAATCTTAATAACAWGTATCTGCAATAATAGGCTTTGTAYRGCAAAGCTTAGCCTGCAAATGGAGCTACCTTTCCAAATTCTGGTTTTCCAACTCTTCTGCATTTTTTAAATTCATAATTTCATTTTTTTTTCTGTAAAACACTAGTTTAAATGTTCATTTTCTTCCTTTGAAGCTTTCTCTTTTTAAGCACCTGCATGCAAGAGAGAACAGAAAAAGTCTGACAATGCCTGCGTGAAGATCCTTCAGGAGAGAACCATTGTGGTGCTGGATATATGTTTTGTATCTTTGCACATTAATGGGTATTCTAAAAGTTATCTATATTAAGCACCATCAAAGTTAACAGCCTCTTTTTATAAGACTTTATCTTTTTCATTTTAAGATGTTATTAGAATAATAAGCTYGGTGCCTGGTGGGCTGAAAGCAGGCTGCCATTTAACATATTTAATGACCATCTGGAGAATTTTTTTTTTCTTCAAAGTTTTATTTTGTATTTTCTTTTAAGCACCTCTTACTTTTTTTAGAAAAAAAAGGAAAAATCTCATTTTTCCATTCCAGTCTGGAAGCAGTAAGAGGTGCTAAACACAAAAACCTTATCTCTACTTCTTTATCACTTCTTATCTCTTGTCCTTTGGGTTAATATTATCTATCAGGTCATGCTCCACCATGCCCAGGGTATCCTGAGGGTGTGCACACCAAGCATCACCCACAAGGCTTTAGTGGTAAATAAACTTTTTGTGTTGATCACATGGAGGTGTGGTGTGGTTCAGTCAGGTCCTTTCTAGCTATGAAATATAAAGAAGTCCTCAGATATGGCCTGACTCTGGTCCTCTCTGTCAGCAGCTTGTCTGCACTGCAAGTATTAACAGATAATAATGGGATTATTTTCTTCTGAAGGGAAAAACACAGATGGAGGGGAGGACAACGTGGTCATCTCATTGCAATTGCACTGAGGACTGGAATCAACTCAGAAAACACTGCTCTGTYCCTTGCTGGCTGCTTTAAATGCAGTTTTCATTAATAAAAAATTAAAACTAGATATTATCATGTACGTTACATGGAAATKAATGGTTAATATCCTTAAATTAGTACTGCTACATTGTTAATATTATTTTTAGAATTTYGTGCTATGCTGTTGCAAAGTGTGAACTGCATAGTGTGGTAAGATTTAAAAGTGAAAAATACAATAATAAATGGTGCTGAATATGTGCAAAAAAAGCTAAATTAGGACTGGAAAGAGTTTTTTCTGTCTATAAATTTTTCTATAAATTTCTCATTTCACTCTATATGCTTGGCATATAAAGCTTGTTCAAAGGAAAATTTTTGGCAAACTCTCCTAGATATATTTCAACATTTTGATTGCTGTTTACCTGGTTATTCTTTGTTGCATTTTGGGGGCAATTACAATAACAGGCATCCTTCTGAGAACACCTGCCAGGAAGGAAAGTATATCTGTGTGCATTAATGGGTGGGGATTTAGCACATTTCTGCATTGACATATGGCATTTTAGGTAAACAATAGACAGGGAGATAGAAACTTAAACATCTTGGAAGTAATGCTGTTAGAATCAATCAAWYAAACAAACAAACAAACATATTCAAAGTAATCTGGGCCTAAAGTGACATATAAATGACAGAGTGGAATGTCCTAAACAGCTTCCCAGGGATCTGAAAGACAGCATTTGACACCCAGCCACCACATGAATAAAAGATTAAATGCATTTGTACAATTGCTTGTGCAGTCAAGAATGCAGCTTTCTTTTGGAAGAGACAAAGCACTTCCTGAGTTATTCTTGGCAATATGATGAAGTTAACTCAACCAGGTGTGGGTGTTCCTACAGCTTATCTCAACTGGCATATCCTTACATCACCTTTGCTTCCAGGAACAAATCTGTTGGAGTTGCCAACTAAATTATTTATAGCGTTCATTGTTACTGTTTATTATCTACAGAAACACATTTCAGTTCACATTTCAAACGTGAAATGCAAGGAGAAGTGATTCAGGCTCTTAAATGTGAATGAAAGGATTKTTTGGGAAGGTTCACAGATGGAATTTCTCTGCTCATGCTGAGAAGGACGACAGCAACTGAGCTCTTTCAGAGGCATCAACACCTTTCCTAAGTCTGGCTGAATGCTATCTATGGCTCTCATGCAAATATTTGAATAATGTCTAAAGAAACACAGTTTACAAACTGAAAAGAAAGAATCCAACTATATTTCTTTCCCCTGAAGCTCTGCGCTGCATTTAATGAAATCCAGAGTGGATCTCCAAACCTTCTTCCCAGCTGTGATGGCCCCAGCTCCAGCAGCATCAGGGCATCTTAAATTTCACTTGGTGTCCTTAAAGGGGACATCTCTGKCTGCTCTTTCCTACAGGACCAGCACAATGTGTCAGAAAAGGTTGGTCTAGAAGGGCAGAGTAAGTTCTAAGCAATAGAAAAAAACACTCAACACCTTACCAAAACCACCACTGGTTAAACCAATGCAGCATCTGCCTCTCTCTCAAATTTCCAACACTAGGGCAAGGTTCAACAGCCCAAAGTCWCTGTTTTTCTATTCGTTCTTGGGAAATTACTGTCAAACTATAAATGGGAGCTGGTCAATACTTAAAGGCAAACTCTCAGAATTCGAAAACACAAAACAGTTTTGCTAAAGCAAGGCAAACATTTCAGAGTAAAGATTCACAATTTGGACTCAAAGTGAAATGTCACCTGGCATCCTCGTGCCCTGCAGAGCACGTGGACTGATGGGCTGCAGATCGTGCTGTGGCCAGTGAAGGAAGCTTCGAGCACAGGAGGATTTTCTGGGAGCTGCAAAGTGGGGCTGACTCTCCACCCCAGCTGAAGYCTTTTACATCCAGCGAAGCACTTGGCTGGGGGCTGATCAAAGTAGAACACCCAAAAGGAAGTCGTTGGATTCCAGAGGATATAATTGTGGTTGAYGTGTGGACTAAAGACAGTGTCTGAAAGGAAAAAATAAGATTCAATTAGTGTAATTTATKTCACATTTTCATATTTCTGAGTCTTTGGCTTTCATCTCCGTAACACTCATTTTAAACAAAACAAAAAAATCTTATAAGGTCTAAAGATAAATGCAAGCTGCATTTCAAACAGAACAGGCATAACTTATTTCTCTCAAGATTTTTGGTCTTCCAAAGTTTTATTCCTTGTGTGCTGGATTTACAATGAAACAAAAACCACTGCATGTTCCTCTTGAGCTCTATGAGTGTGTCTGGATGATTCAGGCTCTTTCATTTCCTTCAATTTGCAATACTCCTCTTCAGAAATGCTCCTCAGCTGTGCTCCCACAGAGAGGAATCCCCAGCTGCATCCTTTCATTTTACTTCTCCAACTCTCACTTTTAACAAATGTGATTTATGAACAAATTAATGTAAATCTTCTGTCCCAGGCTTAAATATTATTTCAACAAAAAATGAAATAACACCTTTTGTGTTTTTAAGAASAAACAATGGAAATAAAACCTGGAACTGAAATTCTTGCCAGCTTACAAATTCAATCTGAAGGAAAAAAAATGTTAAACTTTAGAGCTTGGGTTCAGTCTGCACAACATAATTGCACTAAGAACATATCTAATTATGGTCATTTTAACAACTGCCTTTTCAGCTGAAGTTGTGAGCCTGAGATGGAGAAGATGCCTGCATAGCAAGGTGAAAGCAAAGGCACAACAGCCAACACCACGTGCAATCAAAATCCCCCTGCCCACAGAGCAGCCTTCTTGCACTCACAAGAGATGGCTGTCAAAAATCTGCCAGGGTCAGACCCATTAATCATTTTATTTAGCTGATAAGCAGGCAGCTTGCTGACTTAATTATATGTAACAGCACCCTGAAAATTCCTGCACTTGCAGAGATGTTGACAACACCACAGATTTGTATTTGGGCATTCTTGTTACTCAAGCGACTTCCGAGCCTAAACATTAATTACACTTCCATAATTATTGCACTGACAATTAATCTRAAATTCTGTGCTGAACAAGGAATGTTTACTTTTTTATCCAAATTGACATATTTGGTTTATTCCCTGAGTCACAGATGTACAGCCACCCCTTCGTCAATCTGGACTAACTGCATTATGTTAATTAGAAAAGAAACTTTAATTTCTTTCCCCTGTGTGCCCAAAGGAATCAAGGGGACATGGTTGCTAAGACACATTCCTGTAAAAAAAAAAAAAGAATTTCTACATATTCACATCCAGCACATGCTGATTATATACTGAAAACAAACTTCTGTTAACAGAAACCAGTGAACTAAATTTTAATGATTAAAGGTTATTGTGTAAAGCTGGAAGGACTTTAATAAGTCAGAATTTAAGTTGTGATTAAAACCAGTAGGCTTGGCCATTAAGCTTGGCAGCTGAGGCTGAAATGTGTGCTGCAGTAAAAGAAATTAGGGACAAATACTCAAAATTGGTTATTATTTTCCTAATTATTTTTACCACCTCCTACTATTCTTTTTAACTATTAAAAACTTATAAAATCTACAAACCTTAATTGTTCTATTCCACTGCATATAGCACACATGAGAGACAATTTCCTTAGGTAAATATTTACTTGTTTATAAATTGCTTAAATTTTGATGAATCTTGTATGTGTAATTCCTTTTTTAATTTGCATAGTAAACAACATATGAAACTTCCTTTAAAAAATCATCTGTATATTGAAAACATTTCTCACAGAGCACTTTCAAAATCCCCCCAGTTCCTGCAGTTACCCACCATGGTGAGCCCTGTCCTGCTATGAGCTGCAGACTCAGGCAGCAATGTGAGTTTAAAAATGWYTCCTTTTCTCAGTTTTTGGTTCTCYAGCTCATCATTCTCCCCATTAAGTGTGAGCAGTGTCCAGCAAGAMCTGTTAAAATCCCACATAACACAGMAGCAAATGAGCAATATAAAAACACACTGTTCAAAATCATAAGTTAGGTGTTACATTAATTACRTCATGGAGAACGTATGGCACTTGGAAAAAATCAAGAACCAATGCTCTTAGTCTAATAATATCTCTTAAGTTTTATCCATTACTTCAGAATTAAAGCTTTATTAATTTAATCCTCATAAATAATTCAAATTTGACTGTCTTCACATGTCTTTATATGTGGAGTTTTTGCCTTTATGAAATTTGAAAGGATATGTATTTTAATGGGATATTGGTTCCTGGCTTCCTGTGGCTTTTCTGACAGGCTCAAGCTAAAAGCATTTTGAATGAATTTATTTTCTGTTCCACAGGCTGAATACTAACACAATGGTTGTAACAACACTTAAGCATACAATTTCTAAATTATTTTTTYCTTATTAATCTCTACAACTCTTTGTCCAGAAAAGTAGTTCAAACTCTCTCATCATTAAAGTAAATTTATCCAGTAAAGTTTGTAACAGAAAAGTAGGATTAATGTCCAAAAATTCTACATAATTCTTGCAGCTTTCCTTCCTGGAAGACTATGTTATCCTTGGTGTTATATCAAYGTACATTAGTGCTCTATTGGTTAAAAGGGATTCCACTTCACAGTTTCTGCCTTGTCACCTTCCCACTCGAGAGCCAATTGTGCATTCCCTGTCATTTCAGCGTGCTGCTGCTCACAGCCACTCTGGCTCCAAGCAGCAAACACAAATCACATCCTTTTGTTGTTCACTCCTACCTGAGCAGCACCCCAAAGAACCCCAGAGCTCCTCCCAGAACCAGAATGGATGTAAGCAAAAAGGCACTCCCTAGGAAAGGTTAAAATGAGGGATGCAGTCACATCTTCAGYGATGCTTTTCCCTAGATTGAAACTTCAGATAAAGGAATTGCATTAACATAGAAGTTTTGAGCCAGAGAAAAACATCTGAATTGCAGTGTGGCACCACAGCACAGTTACTGAAGAGTGGCCACTCCAACAATTGGCTTCTTGCATCAGTAAACTTCATAAATGTGTAAAGAAAGAAAATATACAAAATTATATATCCATATACAGTTATTTCTATAGTTATTTTAGATATATTTGTAAATTTCTATATTTCTATATTCATGAAAACAGTGGGCAAAACTGTGAAACTAGTCAAAATGGATTTGACACAGGAATGCCCAACTGTGTTCAATCATGAAATTCTGAGATAACCTGGACTTTATTAATTACTTTATCAGCGGAAGCAAGACATGGCAGAATAAATCACCTTTTCTAAAGTCTTTCTCAGTGAGATGAAGGCTGCTGAGGTAGATGAGCACAGCAGCAGGCCCACTGCTGCTGGCAAACCTCGGGACGTGTCAGTGGTGACACAGATGACACTGACAGGCTGACACTGTAAATTAATGTACAATTAAAGGATTTCTGATACCCTGATCATCAAGCCAGACTGCCTGCAAGGAGCTATTTGTGCTGAAGGCACAGAGAGACACATGCACAGGGATATTTAACATCTCTTTCTGTGACAGGGACAGGGGCATGGAGCCACTGGTGACAGGGACACTGGGATGGAGCCATTGGTGTCAGGGACACTGGGATGGAGCCATTGGTGTCAAGGACACTGGGATGGAGCCATTGGTGTCAAGGACAGGGGATGGAGCCATTGGTGTCAGGGACACTGGGATGGAGCCATTGGTGATAGGAACGGAGATGGAATCATTTGGGATAGTGACAGGGGATGGAGCCATTGGTGAAAGGGACAGGGACAGTGGGGTGGAGCCATTGGTGACAGTGACCCTGGGATGGAGCCATTGGTGTCAGTGACAGGGACAGTAGGATGGAGATGCTGGTGACAGGGACAGTGGGATGGAGCTACTGGGGATGGGGACAGGGACAGTAGGGTGGAGCCATTGGGCACAGTGACAGTGGGGTGGAGCCACTGGTGACAGTGATGGGGACAGTGGGATGGAGCCACTGGGGACAGTGACAGCGGAGTGGAGACACTGGTGACAGTGATGGGGACAATGGGATGGAGCCATTGGCGACAGTGATGGGGACAGTGGGATGGAGCCCTCAGCAGCAGCCCCAGCCTGGGTGGGGTGGCACACCCTGGAGGGAAGGGATGGATCCAGAGGGACCTGGACAGGCTGCAGAGGTGGGACTGGGCAAACCTGGTGCAGTGGAGAAGGCGAAACTCAGGGTGTGGCTGCCCAGAGCAGCTGTGGCTGTGCTGTCCCTGGCAGTGCCCATGGCCAGGCTGGACAGGGCTTGGAGCACCCAGGGACAGTGCAAGGTGTCCCTCCCATGGCAGGGGTGGCACTGGATGAGCTTTCAGGTCCCTTCATGCCAAGCTGTTCTGTGGCCCTGCTTTGCCTCGCTGAAGGCAGGGCTGGCTRATCAAACAGAGCCATCCAAAAGCCATCAACACAACTGCCAGACCCACTTCCTCTTTGATTGTGTGGGCTATTTGCTTTTATAGCTATTTTTTWATGGCTATTTGCTGTTTTATTCCACTGAAGTACATCCATTTCATATGAAAAGCTGAAACTGTGGCTGCTTTGAAAATTGTCTGCAAATATGAGCAAACATTGTTTTCTTCCTTCCTAAAATTGTGTTTTATAGTTTAGAAGCTATGGCTGACAAGCAGATAGATGGGACCAAAAGATAGAAGAAAATTTCCTGATTTGAAAGGCATGACTAAGTTTTCTTGAACAAAAACTAAAATGTGTTTCCGGGAGCTTGATGAAAACCCATCAAATTTACATCTTTTTGTAGACACAAACACTGAATTAATTGCTCTAAAAACACAGTTTAATCAGTGGTTTTTAACCATGTTTCTGTATGCTAACTAGGAATACATACTTCAGTGGTTATAAAACAGCACACTTCAGGCTTGAATCTTGATTTCGAGTGCAAAATCTGTTGGTGCCGTTTTTTGGAACAAATCATATTTGATTTTTAATTATTTTCTCTTCCATTTCTTATACCCCAATTTACCATAACTTCACCTGCATGGAAATACCTTCACAGCTGCAGGAAATCAGAGATGCTGGAAGAAGGCATTCATGAGACAGCCACAGCACCCCTATAACAGGCAGAGTTTAAAGGGGAGGTCCACATGCCCAAGGTGGAGTTTTCAGCTCTCTTTCACTAGGGATGAGAAAATAGAAATTTATTTATAAGTAAATTGTCAAAACAAAGCACTTAATACGTTGGCTTACACTGCAAGTCACTGATGCCCTTGGGCTAGCAGAATTTATAAGAACTCTATTGATTTCCTTCCCTCTCCAGRCTCAATGCATATTTTATATAGATTATTTTTGGCTGCTTAGGCCCTTTTTTTCAGAGTTGTTCATTTTCCAGGATAAATAGAGATGAGAGCGTTCCCTCCTGCATATGAAAATAAAAGGCTTCAGTGCTCTGAATTTCAGAGTTAATTAACAGTGAGTAGATCTGTGAAAATTGAAATGAGCCTCATGATGACAACGCCATGGGAAGCAGAAAGATCCAGGGCTGGGTCARGAACCTGACCTGGGACTCAATGGAAGCCTTTAAATGGCACAGAGGTGATGATGCTGAATTCCAGAAATAATAAAATACAGAGTGAGATAATGTGGAAAAATAAAATAAAATGTTTCCGTAAGTCTTTAGAAGCTCACAGGTCATAGATTTAACCGGCAAAACCAAGAACAAACAAACAAATTCCATTAACTGAGGCTGAATGAATGAAAAATGTCTTTTTAAAATAAAAAACTTCAAGAGATTGAGCTTCCAAAGGACCATCCAAACCTTTCTCTAGGGCCACTTGCTTTTAAGCAATGCTGCATTTTTAGGAGTTTAAACTCACTTGCTACTTTAGACTGCTGAGATTTTTAAACAAATGAGCCACAACCTTTTTAGAACCAAAGAAAAAAACTTTCAGCCTTTTGTGGCTGTTGGGAAACCAACCCAGAAAGTTCCACAGGAGAAAACTGATCCTGAATACAGAAGTGAACTTGTTACAGAAGAAATMATCTGGTTCAAATTTTTTAAAGAATATCATGGAAAAAAGGTTTTGTTTCTTACAAGGAAGTTGGGCAATGAGCAGCGGACTAGGAAATAAAATATAGTTTTCCAACTGACAATTAATTTACTTTAAATATGAAAAAACCCTTAAAAATGAAAATTCTCCAAAGCCTAGTGTTTATTCCATCAATATTAAGCTACAGTAGTTTCTTATCTTTAATGTCTGAGCTTTTATCTGCCTCYCTATTGCATTTTTCTACCATGTTGCAAAATGCAGTGTTTCTAAAATACATTAAATTATAGAAGTTTCCTTCAGAACTGTTTGAATGGGTTTTAAATATACTCTTGTCTGTATACAAACAATCATTGCAAAGATCTAGTTAAGATGAGAGAATTTTAGAAGATTACAAATAAAAAACATGAAAACTGCTTCCATGCAAGTTTATCTGGAAAGGAAATAGAATTCTTATTTATTTGATTTATCTAGGTAAGCCTAGCAGATATGAATAGCATTTAAGAAAGTCAGGAAAGCTTTAAAATTAAGGCAGATATGTTCTTGAAGAAAATTGTTTTATACATAGCCAGGGAGATAAAAGTTAAGAAATTTTCTTTGACCAAACTAAAAATCAAAGACAATTAATTTTTAAAAATATACAATCAGAKTTAAAGAAGTTACCTGCAGTGATTTAATGATTGGGAAAAAATAGATTTCTTTTTTTGACTACTATTATATTTATATTAACTTTTATTATTACCTGCAGCTCTCTCTTCGTGTGTGATATATATTTCCCATTGAAATTAATGTTTCCAAACACAGTGGTAAGCCAGGTTGAAATGCATTTATATTTTTTCTCCAGAATTTTATATTTTATATTCCATTATTTAARTTTGAAACTATCTATTTGAAACTATCTGCACACTCTCCAAGTGAGACAAGGCAAAGTACTGTTTTTAACACACTAATACACATTGCTGAAGGAAATCTGAACAGAGTGGAAGACACTGATTTAATTACCTGTTCTTTGACTGAGAGATAAAATAATGTGCAGAGAAGTTAAACTGCTCCTTTTTCTCCTGTAGAAAAACTTATCATTAATGCCTTTGGGTATTTTCTTTTTCCTGTGAGTTTGCTTTCTAAGGGGTTATATCTCCTTCCTTTTGTTAATATACTGACTTTAGGTAGATTATTGATAATCTCAGTGCATTCTTTTATTTCAGTTAGAAATCACAGGAAGYCTAAGATAATTATTTCACTTCTTTCCTGCCTCCTGGCTGTGTTTAATTGGACTTTTAATTTTATCTCCATGAGCAGAACCACGACAGCAGAGCTGATCTGTGTAATGACTTATCTCTCATGGCCACAAACCCAGCACTGGAGAAGGCAAGGAACTTCATGTGAAAACTTTTCCTTTCAGACTGAGAGGGGCTTTTTAATTAAATTTTCATGGTAACAAAGAGCTCCTCTCTTATCAAGGGCAGGAAGCAGAACTGAGGCTCTTCCATCCAAACAGAGACCTGTGCGGCTTTGAACGACATTTAACACATCCCCTCCTCTCATCTGCATCTCCTGGTGCTTGCTAGCAGCCCAAACACCCCTCATCAGCTCCTTTTCCCTTCACTTCCACCTCACAAACAGATTTGGGTGGGATTTGGGTGCCAATCTCAGCCATAGGTGGGAGAGTGAGGCACAGATGAACTGGGGGGAATCCCYAAACCCGTGTGCCTTCTTCTGAGGAGCCCTGGAATAACACAGGGGCTCATCCCTACTTTAAATATCTTCCTTCAGTCATGCTCTCACTTCACAAATTAGCCACAATGGCTTTAACAATCCTCACCAATTTTTGATGAACTCTCCCCTTTTCAAAYGGTTTCTGAGGCTCATTCCTCCTTTTTTGGAGTCTTTTCTATAGACATAAAGGATACCTGATGGACCCTTCTTTTCAAAWATTTCAGAAAAATGAACCTCAATTTCAGTTAATACTTATGGACAGTCAAAGACATTTGTAGYTACTTCCATACATGTACTGTAGTGCATAAATTCAAATTAAATCTTTCCTGTAAAGACATTTTAATCTTCATTCACACCAGTGGGCATCAAAAGGCTGCGTCAAAATTTGTTAGATGCCTTCTTAGAAAAAACAGCCAGCTCATAAATCCTAAACACAAGCCAGAATTTTTATTAAATAAAGGAAAATTGATGGCAAATRGGATGGAAAATTATCACATTGTATTATTAAAATTCTGCTAAATTTTAATATTCAACTATAATGTTTTAAGCTCAGCGCTGTCTGTTGTTGGGTAATGAGTAATGAGTTTCTTTCAGATATTTCTGAAAGCTGTCTCAGACTGACCTAGAGAGGATTTTTACTGTTTTAGCTGTAGCATGTCCCATATTTGCTTCCCTCTGCTCTGGAGAAAGCATCCAGCCAGGACCTGTCAGCCCAGCCACAGGCTGATTACAAATTGCAACTGGCAGCATTAAAGTCAAATAAAACATAAATTCTACTTAAARGAAGGCCTACAATGATTATTTTTTTCCTTCCTCTTATTTAACCTTCTAATTTTCATAGGAACATCAGAACATCCCAAACTGTGTTCCACTATTATTGAGAAAATAGCTTTGTGCATAGTCCTGAAAAGGAARCAGAGAATAAAGGAATCATTTCCCCCAGGCAATTATTCTCATTGTTTTCYTTCTCTGTGAGGCATCCAGAGCTCACCACCAGTGCAGGACACGTCTCTGAGAAATCCTGCACTGCACTCTGCGGAGTCATTAGGAATTAATGGCAAATCAGTGATCTTTGAATTCCCTGATTCTTTTATTCTGAGAAGCACAGGGATTTATTTATTTGCATTCCCAGTAATCTGATGAGATATAAAAAGTGCAGATGTCAAAAGCACACGGTTCTAAACTGGGCTTACATGTGTTAGATTTAGATAARCCCATGGAAGCACGGCACACTATTCCTCATATTTTTATGCAAATACATTTTATTTAGAGATTTAAAGCCATTTCAACTTGGTTTAATATGATTATTTCAAACTTTACCTCTGAAATATTTTATTGAGCCTAGCCTTTCATATTTTTTCCAGACAACTCCTTTTCTRATCGGCTGCACATCTATACCCCAGTCTGTAAATTAAGCAGATACCATGATAACAATTTCCTATTTCTTAGTATTCATGTTCAGATTTTATTCAATTTATTTTAACTCAATTTCACACCTCTGTCAAATCTGTTCTAGTTAGTGACTTCTCTGCCTCATTTCTTTTGTCTTTCATAGAAGAAATTTTGCTACTACCTGGGGAAGAAGAAGTTTCCCAAAGTTCCTCTCCAAGTCCAAGTTCTGCTCCTTTGCTCTCTGGGTTCTGCTGCAACATTTGTACTTGTATTTTTTAAATGTGCCTCAAATAAAGGAGAGCAGAAATCTCATTGTGACCTCGTGTCACAAAGTTTAGGTCAAGGCTGTCACACCTTGGACAACTCCTTCCCACATTATTTTTTTAGAAGACATAAACAGAGTGCTGTGTGGCTATTGGGCCTATAAATTCGTTGGCTATTAACCTATAAAAAGGCCAATGTCAGGAGTGAATAGAAATGCTCATTTTTCTACCTAAAGGTGAATTTTACATCACAGATTCTCTCTCAATGCAGAGCTGGCTTCCTAGGCTTGATGACAGGGAGATTTGCATAAATATATTTGCWTGTAGCACTGGGAGTTGCCAAAAGCTTGGAGTAAAACACACTCAGACTCAGAAATTGTTATTTTATGCAATTATATGACACCTTCAAAATTTGGGTTTGCATTTACGTCAATGCACAACTACTGGAAAGCAAAATATAAATTAAAATATGTGGATAAATAATCCCCATAGAATCTACATGTCATCACTTCCTTCACAGGGAATAGAAAGTAATAAATATTGGCTTTCGTGAGAAAACCCAAGTTTCAAAAATCATTTCATCCCATTGTGAAGTTTAAGGATAGAAGGGAAAAATGTGCCCATAAATTATTTACTGAGGAGAAATTGTTTCCAAAACTATGTGAAGAGAATAAAAGCATTCACAGAAAAAGTCACTTTTGCTGATGAATTTCAAAAGGCTGGCRTGGTTCATGACCTGTGATGGGGGTACCTTTAAACACACTTCACAAATTGCAGTGCCAGCCAGGAAATGTCAATGTTAATTACAGATTATTTGAAGGGTCAATCATATAATTATATAGTTAAAAAAATAATTACCTTTACACATTGATGACTTTGTCGTTGGTGGGAATTACCAAGGCTTCCAGTTAAGGAATCATTTTGGTAGAACCTACAAGAACCTACTGAACTGCAGAAAGAGTCCAATCAACTTAGAAACAATTTATTTCCTTATTGAGATTTTCATTTAGGAGAGACTAGAAGATGGGACACACTTCAAAATTGCTTTCTTCCTTGTTTTCTGCCTTGAGAAGCAAATTGGGAAGGGAAAAAACTGTAAATAAAAACAAAGAGCAAAGAATAAAATCCAAACCACCAGAACATTAAGACTTACACTTATGTAGAATCTGGAATCCTCCCCCAAATAGCTTTTTTTATGAATAACTAAAATGCCAGCCTGGAAATGGACAWGCAGAGAAGTTGTGAACCATTATTCTCCACACTAGTCAAGATCAGAATAGGCATTGAAAGTGAACAGTTCCATTTACCTTCATTATCATTCTTAAATCATGAGACCGTATATCATASAGCTCTGCATAAAAAGGACTCATTGGAGGGAGGAGCAGATTTTAAGATTTAAAAGAATCGAGGTAATTTTCATTGCCACCAAAAGTTCTACCAGAAGCTCAGTCAAATCCATGAGTGTTGAGCTGGATGTCATCCATCTTCCTCTCTCTGCTTCTCCCTCTCAAACAATGAAAGGGAAAATAAATAAATAAATAAGTGAACCAAGCCTCCAGCCCCTCAGTAAACGTTAGGAAAGAATAAAGAAAAAAGACATGCTGTTCTGTATCTCAACTCATTAGCAGCCAATGAAGCAGAGAATAACAGCAGTCCAGAAGGAAATAGTGGATGGTGCAGCTGAGAAAGGGCAGCTAATGAAGACAGATAATGGGTGTAATGAGCCAACAGGGGAATTTTCAGGTTGTACCTTCAAATTCACACTCAGCTCCAGATGTTTCTTCCCATTTTCTCATCTAATAAAAGACACGGAGAGAATTTTTTTTTAAACAGTTGTTTTCTCATTCTTATTTCAAAGAGACAACAGGCTGGATTATCTCTACAACTATGCTTGTCATAATAAATCTTTACAATTATTCAACAATGAATTAAGATCTCTGGCACTTACAGTAATATTTTCTTCAGAGAATGAACAAATGGATTGACCTTCTCTTCTATGGAAGCTAATGGGAAGCATGTGCAAGGAGAGTTTTTAGGCAACAGACCACATAAAATAGCAAAAACTCACATTGAAATGAGTTATAGCTGTAAGAAGTAATTCAAGGTAACCACTACCAACATCAGTGTTATTGTCACAAGATGACATTCAGAATTATAWTTCCATCCTAAATATTTTTAAGGATTTAATTTACTCCAATTGTACCTCCTTGGTCACAAAGAAAGGGATATAAGAGTGGAAATAAGCATCAGGACATCATGTGTTAAACGAATCATCAGGACAATATTTCTGTAAGGTTTTATTTTAATCCTTGTCATATTTCTCTCTCTTCCTCCGACTAAAATATTAAATATCAACTTCTCCCTCATCCTACATATTATTTTGTGAGAAACAGCAATTACTCTTTCTGTAAAAGAACTGGCAAAATATTCCTGGCACCAGGCAACATTTCAAGTGCGAGTTTTCTCTGTTTGAGGGAGACATGTTATATGTGACATGCTACAGCTGGCAAGTGATGGGATTTTCAGATTTAAAATCTGTCCGTCTGTTCACTGCTTTAAGTATAACTCTTAGACAAAATTAATTATATGCCTTTGCCTATCTATTGTAACTTTTCTCTCCCATTCCTAAATAGTAGCCTCAAGACCATTCTCAGTGTAAAAATCCCAAATTGTGTGTTCAATTGCAAGTGCAACATAAACCTTAAAGGCAGCCATATAATTATTGCCATAAGCTCATCTTTATGTCAGCTTAGCATTTGCCAGGGAACAACTTAAGAGTTATTTTTAGGCATTTAAACAGGGACACATCTGGCATGGGGTGTTCATTAATGAAGTGTGTTARAACTGGGAAGACATTGCTGATATCAACAGAGGAAAACTGGAGAATCTGGAACATTTGGCCTGGTGYTTTTATGTGCTGCTTTGAGTGCTAAGTGTTAATAACAATGAATCAAAACCTGGCAGAATGTTCTCTTTGTAGTACCAGCCATAATGGAACAAACTTTCAAGGTGTCAACACAAATTGCTGATTTCAGATTCAGTAAATTCAAGCATTTAGACATAATTCTATACTGGTATAGTATATGAACTTAGTTTGGTGCCATGTACTGTTACAGAGATGATCTGGAAATAATTAATTACTAGACAATTTATTTTTAAACCTATTGGCTGTTTTTACCAATCTTGGTACATGATATGATTTTGCCATAATAATTCTCTAAAATATTACTGTAGATAAAATACAGCTTCAACCAGCATTCCTTGTTTTAAATTGGCTGTAGAATATTTATGTACATAGTACTTTGGATCTAACTTGGAAGAAGTCTTGTTTGTAATTTACTTCAGAGAAAGCCTTTGAAGACACATAATCCAGCAGAAGGTGCCCCAGACAGTGCTTTATATGTAAATTTCTCTTCCTCTTTTGCCCTTTATTTCTTACCTCAGTAAAATCAAGTGTTTTATGTACGAGAACTCACACAGAAAAAAAATCAAAAGCAGTTCAATAAATATGCAACAATTCAGTGGCACAAAGGATGCTGGATTTWGGGAAGATAAAAGAATTCTGAACAATTAGATATTGGATAAGTAAAAGAGATTTTTTTGAAACTATGTTTCTAATTTACTTCTTAATATTTTCTCTTTGATATTTCCTGTCTATCCTGAATAGCACAAGTAGGTGACCACAAAGAGCACTCTTCCCTCACTGTTCATAATTTGTCAGACTGAAATGAGAGTTTTCTCCACACCTTTCCACGATGTGCAGAGAGAAAGTGATGCATCAGAAGGTTAAGTCTGATTGGGGCAGGGTGATGGTGAAACATGGCAGTCCAATAAATACAACTTTATCTCCTGGGCTTGTGAGACTCTCCCCATTTTCCACAATTTTTTCCTAAAGAACCCAATGTGAAATCCCCTGACAGATAGTGGATCAAATGTAACACTGCCCTAGAACTTATAAATTTCTGAAATTACTTAAACCTCTGGACACTCAGCACCACCCAGGAAAACAGAACACAAAGGGTCATGTCCTAGAATTCTAGAGAAAATTGGGCAGACAAYGCCTGGCTCAGTCCTGGCAGATGGAGGGGATACAAGTTGCAGGACTTTCCATCTCTGGGGACATTTAAAAGCAAGTGAGATGCTCCTTTCATGACTTAACAGTTTGGACCACAGCAGGGAGGTACCTATAAAGCCACAAGACCTATTTCAGGAATGCCAAGATAAAGAAGTAGGGACAGCCTCATTCTGATGCACTTGAAGCAAAGTTCACTGTCTRCAGGAGATTGAATCCCCACTCATTTCACCTTAGATACATCCACTGACCTCATCCACAGATCGTGCCTTTAATTCTACAAAAACTCATGATTTGCTTTCTTCTGAAGCTAAAATTACAGCAAATAACTGCATGCTATGAGAAGGAAAAGTAAATACTGAATAAATGTTGAGAGGAGGAAGGTCTGAGACACCAGAACAGCAGATGTGATCTTTTTAATTTGCTGAGGTCCACCAGAGGATGTTCCTTGAAATTCCTTAGTAGCAGAAGGAAGTTATTTCAGGTCTCTGGAGGAAATTGCTTAATTCATTTTCATGACATTTAGTGTCATGCTCCTGCTGAGAAATACACATTTTGTTGGAAGGAAATAATTCATAAAAGCAAAGTGTAAAATGTAATTCTCACCTTCCGGAGTTTTGTACAGAGACAAATCCAAATTCTGGTACTTCTCAGGCAAAATATATATAGAATTGTGTTTTGGCTAACAGCAACAGAGACATTGGCTGTGCCTGGTACTTCTGCATCCAGTCTTGGAGTTTTCCAACTGGAATTGRTGCTGACTTGTGCTTGGCTCTAGTGTGGACAACATAATCTCAAGAAGGCCTGGAAAAGGGAAACAAGGCTCAGTGCCAGCAGCAGGAGAGGTTCATATCCAGGGAAAGACCTCCCTAAGGAACAAAATCCAGAGTCTTCATTAGTAAAACTATCAGGATCAGTTTGATCATGTGATCAGCACTGGTCCTGGCACAGTATCCAGGGCAGTGTGACAAAAAGTGACAAATCTCAGTACTACCAACTGCAGGGCCAAGATACTTGAGATAAAATTTTGCAGCATATGCCAGAACAGAGTTTAAAAGTGCCTTTCCTTTAGAGTCTAAATTCCATTGCATCAGCACAAGAGCAGAAAAGCTCTTGWGCACAACATGATGCACAAAGAAGAATTAATATTCTCTTTCTTAGCAATCTGAGAGTCTTCTCAGGKTAAAGACACCCATAAACAGTTTTCACCTGATATCTACTTTTAAAACTGCTGCGAACTCTTGAGTACCTGGTCTTTTTGAAAACTCCACCACTCTCTTTGAGCTCCCAAACAGCAAGGCAGCAKTTTCTCAGGAATTAGTCAGATACTTAAAAGGTCTGAACATGAGTGAAAAGCGAGATGGAAGTTATGCTGCAGGGCAGTCCCCAGCACTGCGAGAGCTTGTTAGGACAGTCTGCTACAAAGGGTGTGTGCCTTGATGATAAATAAACCTGTCTGGTGGTTATCTGCCACTGACAGCAGAGGTTCAGCCCTGCTCTTGAATCCCTGGCCCTGTGCTGGAACTGACAATTGACTGACTCTGCAGTTAATTGGTTAAAGATGGCAAACTGCAAGGAGCTGTTGTTTGTGTCCCTAAGGGCTTTTGATCCCATGGCTTTATCACAGCAATTCCTCCTGCAGCCTGCAAAATAGGCCTCCAGTGCCTTCCGCTGCAGCTGATATTGTAAAGATCCAAGGAGTCCTGTTCAGACAGTGAAACAAAGAGACTTTGCACTTTCAGACCCTGTATGAATTTTCTGAGGATGTACAAAACCAGAGGGACAAAATCAGGTTTAAGGAAAATAGGCTTTAGAAACTCCCTACAGTAGATCAAGTAAATTGAGACTGTTGTGAGTTCAAATGCTACTAATAGAATTGTTTATGTTTCTTCCCTACATTTTGAAAAGAGTATAGTCAACATTTTTAAAAAAAAGTTAACAAAAGACAGAGGTTTCCAACTCCATACCAAGATTATTAGCTATTCACTTTCTGCCCATGGAGACAAAGCCAATCTTGCAAACAACTGGACTATAATCCAAAGCCAGAAATCAAGACTCATTTTATTACATTTCTTTCCCTCAAAATTTTGAAAGAATGTTTGTCTCAGTGTGATTCAGAGATGAACATTTCTCAGAAGTGTTGTTTTCCCCTAGGAAAGGGGTTTGCTTTCTCCAAGAAGCCCAGACCATTAGTAATGTCTTCAGCAAACCTGTGTTTTCTTTCACAAGCTTCCCCACACTGGCTGGAGCTGCTTTTGTGCAGATAATCTTCTAAAAACAATGATGGTAACAGTGTATATATAATTCAAACAATTAAGCCACTGCAATGAGGGCAGAATAATGTCTGTGTGTGTTAAATCATATTTGCAGTTTGAGTACTGTCCTGCATAATATATCTGGATGGTGCAGTGTTTTCCTGCCATAAATAGCAGCTTTTCCTTTCTTTGCAATTCCACTATATCAGCCCTGCACGAGGATAAACAACACACCATAAAAGAGCAGAAGGCACAGTTAAGATAGAATCATTATGCAAATAGGTTATGGCATGCTTTATATGAGAACAGCTTCCCTAAAGAGACCTAATGGGATGACTGACCTATAAAGCATTTAATTTGTTGTTAGCATTTCATTTAATTGTCTTTCAGTTCCTCTAGGAATAAAACTTTTAATTGTAAAAACTTCCAAATGACATAATGGTTGATTTCTCTTTCTGTAACTAACAGGTTCCTTTCATAGTAAAAATAGCTTGCTGCGATTTCCAACTGTAATTTTTTAATTCTGGTATAATTCTGGTGCAAAAGTTTAGATCTTAAACTTCAGCTGACAAAACTCTATTAGAAGAATGTTATTCTAGAAATGTTAATGAGAGGCATCTTGAAGAAAGACTATATATCTTGATATACAAGTATACAACAGATGATCAATTTTTCTCACTTTTGACCTTTGAGTGGTAGACTCAGGATCCATAGTCCTAACAGGATTGATTATTGTGTGAAGGTTACATACAATAGGGGGTAAATAGACTATATCAATAAATCTTCATTTTCTTTGGCCAACAACTAAAGGAGATTTAAAATCCTCACCAAAAAAAAAAATCCACTAGCATGTAGTATTAATTATCAAGTGTAAGTTATGGGGACTATATAAATACCATATTCTGAGATGTAGCGCTTTTTTCAATTAAAGCCTTCAGGTGGGTTTACAAAGATAAACTGGATTTTTTTCGTAGAGAAGGAATGTTATGTCTCCAAAGGCAGGTCTGGAGGCACCTTGTAGGATATGAGAAAACAAGATGTCATTGTTGGAAATTTGGCTTTAGTTTGGGATTTTTTTGAATGATGAACATGACCAGAAACACACCCTGTCAGGCAGGGTTGCTCACAGCACCTTGGGTTACATCAGCAAGAGAAAAGCCCCAAAGATCAGGGAATGTGATCGTTCCAACCCATTTGAACTTGCCAGGCCACACCTGGAATACTTTGTCCAGCTATGATCCCCCAGTTTCAATAAATCATGACAATGGTTTATTGAGGCAATAAACCATGGAAAAGGTGCAGCAGAGACACACCAAGACAATCAAACTTCAGGAGGGCTTGGCAGGTGAAAGGAGCATGAAGGAATTTTTGTTCATCCAAAGCAGAGAAGGCCCAGGGAAAAACCAATCCCAAACTCCCGGTGTCTAAGAGGGAACTCCAGAAGTGATGGAGGACAGGAGGAAATGGACTTCAGCTGCTTCAGGGGAAATACTGGCCTGGAATAAGAAACCAGTTCATTGCAAGTAACAACAGCAATCCTGGAATAAGCTACAGAGGAGTGGTGGAGTGTTCCTTGCTGGAAATATCCCTGCCTCAGCCTGACAGGGATAACCTTTCAACAGAAGGTTGGACCAGATGGGCTCCAGAGATGCCTCCCAACCTAGATTTTCCTCTCATTCTAAAAACGCCTGGTGCTCTGCTATGACATTTCTTCCTACCCAGCCTTTTTTAAAACACAAATTCTTGTCTGAAATTTATACTCAATTTCACAATCTTATATCATGTTGTTAATTTGATTATTAAAAGAAACCACYTTTCTACAAATTGAACAAATGAAAACTCTTCAACCCTCAGTCAAAATGTTATAGTTAATTCTACTGATTAAGATATGACAAAGACAAGAAGTGCTAATGAGGTGAGGATTTTGATGGATGTATCTTAGATGAATAGATTTATTTTAGTTATTGCTCGAGAGAATATAAAATCTAAACAGAAAATTAAAGAGAAACATATTTTAAAAGGTCAAAGCAAAAGATTCCGATTCTAACCTCAAGCAAGAAAAAACCCCAGTGGTATTTTTATGGAGATTTTTCCTAATTCTAAACTAATGGTATAAAATTGGATAGAAATACACACAATCTTTTWAAAAAAATTTTAAAAGGAAGCTTTTAGTATTCAGTTGGCATTCTTTTCCAGGAAGCTGTGGAACTCATGCATTTTCATTTAGATGCTTCCATCTTAACCTTTCCTCTTGTCATTGCACCCTTAAGCAAAAGTGTTGAATGTATATTATTTTAGCCATTAATTTCCCATTTCTAGTGTTACTATACCTCAAAATGACTCACTGTAGCCAATTCTTAAATACTATGTGCAGCATAATGCCATGTTCAACAAGTAATTCAATCAACCCACTCTTTTTTTACTTMTGTGAAAAATATTGGAACAAAGCAAAAATAGAACAAAACCAAATGGCACCTTTTTTAAATCTACAAACCTTACCCCCATTTTGGAATTAAAACACAAYTCTGAAAGTGAGGCTAAAACACACACTGCTTTTTATACTCTAATTTAGAAGACTAAATTAAGGAAGATAAACTAACTTAAATGAAAAGGAGGAGACACTGAATTGATGATGCTGAGAAKAGAGTTCCCAGCAATGGGTGAAAAGAACAGTAAAATTTCTTAGAGATGCTACCAAAAGCACTAACAGGCCTCAAAATATACCAGATGTAACTGCAAGTTTTTGTTACATTTCTGGACTTCAAGTGCTGAGGACAGTGACAGTTGTAGTTATTTTGTTAAAAACTAAAATAGAAAGAGTGAAAGAAGACAAGAGGTGGGGTTTGTAACACAGCTGAAGAGGGAAAAAATAGAAATGCATATTTTCTTTTTTTATGTATGACTTTCAGAATTTAACAATGGAGATAATTTTATCTAAAATTGTTGTTTCTCTACAATTTTACAAGAAATGGTGCTTAAGGGTGTTAATATCTAATGAAAAACCTCTGAAATTGCACTTGTGGCCCTGTGAATACAGAAGTTTCTGAGGCAGTGAACGGTCACAATTGCTGATGTGATGTCATTCATCACATTAAAATATATTTCTATTTCTTACATTCACAGAAAGGGAAACTTTTGGCTGATTMAGCAAATAATGAAGAATAAGGGGTGTTTACAAAAAGTAGTTGTATACAGTTGGAATGTACTGAATCAATGCCATCCACACACAGGTGTAGTGATAACAAAGATAACTCCCTCCTGGAACTGTTTCTGGTATAAAACCTTATGCRATTCACAGCGGAATGAGTGGAAAATCACWTTTGTTTAACTTCTCTAATTCAGAAGTTTTTCTTCAGAATAAAACCACACTCAGCTCTGCATAGATTAATGCTCCTACACTGATTTACATTCCAGCCCCTCAGTGAAGCATCTGTTACATTTCTCCATATCATATGTGTGCTAGGCAGAGAGCCCCAGGGCTTTTAACTATAACAAATCCAAAGTCAATTTTCCAAGCYTCTTGCTACTGAGGCAGTTTCCCATTTCTCAACAACTCCCTCTTAGATTTATGTCCTTTAAAATGTATTTGCTCTCTACTAATCAAGGATGTTTGGAAATCTCTCTGATTGCTTTCCCCATGATCATCATCTCGGCTGTCCCCTCAGATAACCCTGTTTAGTTCAACTGGCTCAGACATTCATAATGTTGCAGGAAGAACTATGGCCCAGTTTTGCCACAAAAAGTCTGCACACTCCTAATTCTGCTTTCACAGCTTTAAACAAGTGATATTTTTTGAGTWAGTATCACTTCTGTTCAAGCAAAGGACAGAGGGATTGAGAACAAAGCCACCTTCCAAGTCACTGCTTGAATTATTTCCATAGCTGGATATTTAGTCTGTGTATTATTTGTCAGACGTTAACCAGAATGAATATTTTATAGCAGAAAAGGTCCTTGCACTGTGTATGACAGCAAAGAGTGTCAAAACTACATGGCATTTGTTTTTATATGTGAGGAAAACAGATCTCTAGTGTAGGAACTGTAAAAGCTCCTTCACCAAGGCACCTCTCTTCGGAGCTGATTTAAGACAGGGTAATGAACTTATGAGGAACTCCAGGTTKTATAAAATCAACCCCCGGCTACAAATGTGAAACATTGTTCTTTGGGATCTGCACTCCAAGATCAACACACGATTTTCCTGTGAAAAGAACAAAAAATAAACTAATTGTTAAATCTCACCCAGTGTTCCTAACGTAGAACTAGAATAGATCACTCAATAATAGGGTGAACAGCATGTTAAAAATCCCCCAAATTATGACATGTTTGATTTTCCAATAAATTTCAGGGCTTCTTTCTTATTACATTTTCTTGATTTCTTATGTTGTTACAAATATTCAGTCATGGCTAACAGTTTCATAAATACATATGGGAACTAACACTGCAAAGTAACTAATATATACAGTGAAATAACACTACAATCAACACACAGGCAGGCCATGCTTCACCATACAATATTTGGTTTAGGATTTCACCTCTTGAAAGTTTATGAATAAACTGCAATCAAGCATCATCCTTTCCATTGGATCATTTTTTACATCTTCCTCTGAGCAATGCTCTCTCATAAACAGCTTGGAAACCTGCCAGACACCCACGGTGTTTTCTGTGTAAGTACAGATGCAGGTTTCAGTCATGAAACTTATTGAAAAATAAGAATTAACAAAGGGAAAGGATTGCAGCATCAGTCCTGCAGGTTTTACTTGAATTTACAGGCTCCAGCAGATGTTTAGGCTGCAACCTTTCAGAGATGTGTGGTTCGTCTCTCATGAGTTCTTTCATGAATTATTCTGTGATCAAGCTTCTTGAGACATGAATATGAGAAGAGCTATCACAATCACAGGAATCTACAAATCTGCAAAACACTCATTAAGGAGTGCTGTCATTATTACAATAAACTTTTTTTCCTCTTACTTCTGATTATTCCATTTTGAAAGCAAGGGACAGACATTCTCAACAGGCTGAGTATTCCACTTGCAGGAGGATACAGACACTTCGTGAAAAGATGTCTGTGAGTTATTTAAATCATGCAGGGGATGGATGGATGGATGGATGGATGGATGGATGGATGGATGGATGGATGGATGGATGGATGGATGGATGGATGGATGGATGGATGGAGATCGCATTACTGGCACAAAATTTTGATTTATATGGTCAGGATAACAACAAAATGTGAAATTACTTGCTAGAAATTTATGTTTAATTTTGGTGGCATGGTATTGTGCAAAATTAAGATGAAAAATCAATCTTTAGGATGAATATTGTTAGAATCTRCTTATCATGGGTTAAAGTCTAGGGTGAAATTTCTGTGATTCTACAGAAAATTCATATGATTCTGAGCTTCAGCCAATATGCATWACACTATTAAGGGCCCATAAAATGAACCACAAAATTTATTTTCTTTATTAAAAGAATGTAAAATGAAAAGTTAACTTTCAGCCTTTTTCCGATTAACTCAATGTATGGAAGAATAATCAAAAAGCACATAAGAACAAGAACTTCCTTGACATATTTTGCTGGCAAGAAAGGAAAAATAATAGTAAGAGGTAAGATGCTAAAATACAAATACTGTTTTAATAGTCTGAAGATGAAAGATTTAATGTATTTCCATGTTTCTCCAAGTGTGTTTTAGCACTTAGAGGAGAGTAAAAAATTTTTATAACTCAGACTGAAGCTTCATACCCTAGGAATGCAGTTAATGATATAAATWAATAAGCTGAGATAGAAATCAAAAATTTTGAAATCTGATCAYGTTTGAGCTGCAAGGGAATTTGCAAGAGTAAGGGAATTTTTAAGACTACACTCTGGGTTCCTTTTTGAAGTATTCCCACATTTCAATGAYGAGATAAAGATCTGTATCCTAAACACCAATTCAGAATAAAGCTTTTTTAAGAGTGTCCTCTGCAGAAGGTGAGCTGTGACCATCCTCGTGTGGTTTAATCAGTCACCAACCAACTGGAGACACAGAGGATGGACRATGCACAAATCCAGAAACTGGATCTTATTCTTAATACCACAGGATTTAATATGGCAAAGCTACACAGAAAAGCAGAATGGCACTTGATGGCTACAAAGAACACAAGGAAGAACATCAGAAGTTGAAGGAAACTTCTAAAAGTGACCTCCAGTGCCCTTCTGTGTGCTTGGATGTGCCCATCACTTATATGCCACYACCTAAAAATGTAAAAGCTATATTRGGATGAGGCTAGAAGGGTGAAATATTAGCTGAGAAAATGACAATGTTCTTTGTTGGTGATTTATTCTAGCTTCAGTTAATGTGTTTTCTTAAGCTTTTGGATAGTGTCATCTTCATTCTCAATTGTTAAGTTTCAGACATGCAGCTATATTATTAAAAATTCCTTTTGATAGAATTAGACTATCATTACCAGGTAATGAGAAGAACATTACTGACTTTGTGAGGAATTATGTCTTCCAGGATTTTCATCTAAATTAAACTTTGGTCTGACTTAAAAGAATAAATTGTCTCTGAAGTCTACCGTTTCCTTGGTGATATTTTTTATTCTTGTGTCATAATGCGAGCTGAAGAAACATTTGAAACTTTGGTTAGATTACTTTCCAATACTGCAAAAATGGGAAGATCACACAAAAATTGAATGATGCCAAATGAATGGAGTAGAGAATATGCAATTATGGTTAAAGTAGGATTAAATAAGTAAAGGTTAACTGCAAGCATGACATGATGGAGCGCGGAGAAAAGGGAAGGAAAAATTTCCCTGTGCTTCTTTCATAACTCATACATGAGAGTTCTCCAAGCCATAGATATTTTATAAAGATCATATAGATCAGCTTGCACAGAGAACTAAATGACTGTGCTTCAAATGACAAAACCCACTAATGACATGTGGAAGAAAGGCAGAAATGATTTTTTTATACTATATAAAGTATTTTAAAATCTATGTATATATACACACATGGGTAGAAGGGTAAATGGAAATAYAGAAAAATTTTGGGAGTCCAACAGAGATATGTAATAATTCCTATTTTTTTTTTATTTTTAATTCAAGTGCTTTCTTTGGACTTCTATAGTTATCTGGAATTTGCTATAAATAAAACAACTACAGTCACTACCTTGTAGAAAATCCATACACCAAAAGACGTCATGAAGAGAATAAACTATTCCACAGTAAGAAATCCAATCCAAACAACTTCTTCACATACTTAGCACCTGTTCAAAAGGGATAAAAATTGTATGAAAATCTAATAATTTTTCAGATCAAAGAATGAAATCAGGAAGCACCCAGAATACATTTCATTACTTTAAAAAAAAGTCTGCTGTGAGTTGAGAGCTTTCCAAACCGGTTAATCTGAAAACAACATCAATATCTTTAAAGACAGGCCTCATTTCAATATTTATACTGACTAATATCAATAGCATCAGCATTTCCTTGAGGAGAACCTTGTGGGTTTGCCTTAGAGAACGSTCACCACGTGTGAGAATGTCATCACACTCTTGCTCCTTTGTATCTTCAGACATTTCCAGAAGCAGCACTGTTGAAAACACAGATTTATTGCTGCTTTTCCAGGACGGTTTGTCAGGTTGGTGTCACCCATTTGTACCTGCTCAGAGCCAGCCAGCTCTKTAAGGATCCCTGTGTAGAACCATGCATCCCAGGGCAGGTGATTCTCCATCACATGGACGTTATTTTATGATGATGTGTTACAATTTCAGTCAGAAAAGGTCAGAGCTGGCACTRGAGGAACAGTGATTTATTATTCACAGGGAGATTGCATTGCAGCCCATAAAGCATTAAGTGCTGCCATTGAGACAAAAGCTACAGAATAACAGAATAACAGCAGYGCCACAGTCCTGGGGTGTTTGACTCTGCCCCAGCAGGAAGAGAGAGAATAATCCCATTTTCAAAAACTACAGTTCTAGACCTTCTTATTCTCTCCTAATTAAAGCAATAAGTAAAAATTTGATTAATAATGGCTAAAGCCAGTGTCCAACCTTCATTTTTTTTCCCSTATAGGCCAATATTCTTTCAAATACTAATGAAATATTAATTAAAGAGTTTTTGTTAGACTAGGACAGAAAGACTGAAAATTAGCCAAATATATGCAATTATTGTTCTGCAAACATGAACAAGGACATCCTATATTTTAAATTTTATGTGTTAAGAAATCTGAGAAGRCAGATAATCCTTAATAAATCAACCTTTTACAGAAGAACCTCTGAGCTGGAGGTGGAGCAGCCCAGGCCAGGGTGCTGTGGAGCAAATCTGTTTGCCAGGGTTTGCCAGCCGCAGCTGCAGGATTTGGGAACTCAGAAGCAGCAGAAGAAAAGGCACAAATGTGACAAATCTGAGTSCTTTAAATAATGTGTGACCTAATATACTGCTTTAAAATATTAAAATTTCAAATGGTCAACGATTCCTCTGATACCTGATACATGAGGATGTTTCACAGCTTCCATTGGGGCTGCAGTGACAGCTGCTCCCGACAACTCCACTGCACTGGCTGTAAATCTGCAGGAAATGCACCCCTAAAAACCAGCTGGTTACATAAGGGAGAATCCACAAAACTGTAAAAGATGCTAAAACAGATCCTAAAAGCTTAGTTTTACGATTAACATACATATGCCAAAATACATATTGCTCATTACATGTTGTAAAGACRAGGTAAGTGGGATATGAATTCACATCCTACAATACAGAACTTATGGTTAAGCTGCCTTATTCTAACATGGTAACTTCCAAATCCATCAAGTTTTACACTTATGGAGGTACCAGAGAAAAATTTAAGGACTGGGACCCTCTGAAGGAAAGATTTGTTAAAATGTTTGTAACCAAATTAAAAAACTCTTTATAAATGATAGAGAGGTAAACAAAAAAAWTCATTTTATTGTCATTACAAATATATGAAGCACATCATGAATCCCTCCAACAGCTGTTCTTTTACTGTAAAAATAATCTGCAGAAATATCTGAATTTGTWTTGTTTGCTCTGACTACCCAGGAGTTTATTTGCCTGAATGTTACATCTCTACATTCATGGGAGGCAGAAAGATAAATTTAGTGCTATTCTGAGGCCAGAAAGGCACAGATCACTCAAACCTGCCATTAACATACCTTGGAGAACCTCATTATTCTCATTAAAATTAGGTTCAAAACATAAMAATTTGGGTGCTGCATTTGGAAAATCATATTTATGAAAAAATTTGAKTCATCAAACTGATTTCCTTCATTGTACTTTTTGTGGCTGATTTCCCCTAACCAAAATGTCCTTTGTATAGCAGAATTTGGCCTGATTTTGTGGGAGAACTATTACACCTTTACCATTCCAATAAAGACCTCTCTGAAAATTAGCTCYATCTCACCTTTTGGCTGTCTGCTGTCTTCTGGATCATTTGGGTTTGAAGCAAATGTTGAAGAGCCATTTCCATTTTCTGTAAATTGCTGCCTCCTTGTTTGTGGTGCACTTCAAACAGATTTTGAAGCCTTGACTCCAGATTCCAAAGCTCCTTCACACTCAGTCCCCCTGGCACTTCAATCACGTTGACTCCACTAATTAGTTTCTGTAATTTCTCAGTCTGCTCTTTTGGAATTAGAAACCTTGAGCCACCAACCTGGTTTTGTTTACTCTGTTTCACTGGAAATGCAGCGGTTCGTGCCGAGGTTGTTGGGTTATTCTCCAAGGTTATTCTCTCTGATATTCCAGCTGATATTTCACCCTCCTGTTGGTCCAGTGGCTGCCCAGTGGGGGAATGAGATGCCTCCAGAATTCCCAAATTTCTGGCATTGCTGGCAGCCCTGGCTCCAGCCGGGATGTGCAGATGCCGCCGTTGCTGTAATGACACAGAGAATGTAAAATTCCTCTCTCCATAACATTAACAATCCATTTAAATCTGTCCATAGAAAGTGGAGCAGAACAAAACACTGGYTCAGAGAATGCTCTTTGCAATCTTTCCCCACCATTGGTTTTCTGATTCTTACCTCAATTGGGCTGGGTTTTTTTTCTAAACCAGTCTGCTACTGCCTCTTTTTCTTYCTTTAGAACCCAACTGCTTAAAAAAGAAAGGACTCTTCTATCCCTCTGTTCTGGTTTTKATACCTCTTTAAAAATGCTTCTATTATTTTCCAGATGATTTTTTTTTAAAATCAAAAATTATTTGACATTGGGAAAAAAAATAACAACCCAAAATTGTTTGATTCAGATATTGCTGCCCAGGAACATGAATTCATTTCCACTCATTCAGTGAAACTTGAGCTCTGGCCGTATCTATAATATTTAGTATGGTGTTCAGACAGTGTTGTGCTTTGAGTTTTTAAATATTTGTAAAAATTWTTCTCCAAAAAGATTAAATTTGAAACCATTTTTGAGGGACTTGTGCAAGTCTCCTGTCACAGTGCAAACAGGAGAAGGGGGTGTGTGCACCTCACTCCAYATCCCAGATATATTTATGGCATATTCCATGCTCTGTAGATGTATTTGAGGTACTTGCTTATATATGTATATGTATGCATATGTCTGAGAAACTTGTAAAAAGTATCATTTAAATGCATTTTGATTTTTTCTGGTTTATGAAMAGAAAGGAGAATGAATCCTCCAAACTGCCCAACCATTAAATGTGTTTTTTAAAGCCTCATTTTAACTATAATGTTAATTATCTATGTTTCAAAGCTCCATCTTTGACTACACCTATTTCYATTTTTTTTTGCAAGTTTCTGCTTTGAAAAGTGAAAATCTTATTCAATCTTGTGTTCTGCTTTAATATATAACAAAGAGAATAAGTCTTTGTTATTTCTCACATAATTTTCTTTGTATTTATATTCAACACACAACTGTGCTTTTTTTTCCCTAGCCTTTTGTTTGATTTACCATCAGAATTATTCTTCCTTCTAAATAAAATCTCATATTAATTTTATTCATAGATAGCCCATATAAAAGTTGTCTCGATGTTATTTAAAGCCCATTAATGGGACAATATATATTAACATAACTTATGTTACATTTTTTTCCTGTAGGGGTTTTAAATCTAGGTAGCAACTGATTAAATAATGAAAAACCATTTGCAAAGAATTATTTTTGGCATTCTGATTTAGTTCTCTACCAAGATTCTTTTCATCTTGGACCTCCATGCTGGCTCCAGGATAGGCTACCGTCCATATGAGATAAACTATTAATAAAGAGAGCTTAGCATGCAGATCACAGTTTAAAATATATACATTTCAGCCTATCTTATCCTTTTGCATTGTAATATTGACCCAAAAACTTACCTCATGTAATTGATCTATAAATATCTCAGGATGAAAGAGTCAACTCAACTGGAATCAATTCAAGATTTTCTTTTTAAGATATTAAAAAATCCCCCATCCATGCACAACCTCTTTAAACTATCTTTCCCATAGTCTTAATTCAAGTAACTTGTTTTTAAAAAAGAAAAAAAAAATTAGAAATCAAGCCATGTGCAAGTTCCCATTGGGGAAGCAGAAACTGATGGTGAAAGTGCCTTTATTAATTCTATTATACACCAAAATTGATCCTGAAACGGGGTGAAGAACTCTGAGCAGAACCTCAAGGGGACACAGAGCTGAAGCAAACCACAAAAATATAAGGAATTCACCCTTTGAGGTGATTTTTTTTGGCAAAATATGACTTGTTATCTAGATGATTTAGAATCAAATAAAATGTAGGAATTGTCAAGAAGACAAAGCAGGGAACCATGGAAAAAGAATTATCCTGCAATGAGCTCTGGTCAGAATGAGCAAGTCCTGGAGTGGGACTGGGACTGCACAGACACAGACACTGGGGACTGGACTTGACATTGATGGCTCAGCTCCTTTTCAACTCAAAATGAATTCTCAAGCACTTGCCGAGATTAAGCTCCCATGCAATGGCAAGCATGTCATTGCAATTAATTTCATTTTAATGCCTGTTTGAGACAAAAAAAAAACAAACAAAAAAACCCAAGAAAAACCAACTCAAACACATTTTGAAAATCAAACCCAGTCCTTTTAAGCAGCACTGCAGAACATCAGCTGGTTGTTAATTTGTTGTATCATATCCATGCAAACCTTCACAAAATCTAAATGTGTCTTCTGCCATGGCAGCCATTTCATTCTCAGTTCCCAACTATAAGATCATGTCATCCTCATGACAGTAGCAGAGATTTTAATGTTTTTTCCATATTTTGAAWGTTTTTTATTTAATTACAGTCTACAACACATAACCAAGAAGTATCATACACAAATTCTGTTCCACAGAACAATGTTTGAAAATTTGTGTTCAGATGAAAAATGGTAAAAAATGGAATAAGGAYATTAAAATGTTTCTAGTTTACTTCTGCAAGTAGCATTATTTTGGATCAGCAGAATATTCACCTGTAGCTATGTCCAGCCTCWAGAACACTTACAGGAGTCCAGACCTTACCTGGAAGGCTGATGAAACCAGTCATTCCAGAGCAGAATGCCATTTTGCCCTTAGCTTATGAAACAAATCTCCCCTCCAGTACTTTTTTATTTAAATCCCCCAAAATTTCAGCTCCTAAGACCAGAGCTTTGCAGATGACTGCTGTCTCCACATCTCTTGACCCCAAAAATCACTGTTTAAAATCAAAGCAGGCCCCACAGCCATTGCAAATGCCATATGGGAAAACAAAGCCCATTCCACGCACCTGATAAAGTCTCTGTGTGCTGGGACTGCCCTTCCTGTGTCTGACCATGTTCTCCTTCTTCCAGACTGCTACTTCTGCCTTCTATTTCCTCTTTTCCTCCTTTCAATGTAACAATTTTAACAGAACTTCAACTCAGTTGTTCACATTGATAAAATTCCACCTTAATATTCTTTAAAAAAATTGAAATTACATTTATATGTGACAGGGAAAAGAGTGATAGAAGAGTTGCAGAAAATTTGATAAAGCTGACATTGATACTTTTGATTTTACATTAAAAGCCTCCAGCAGTTTGAAATTTGYTTGTATATAGTCTCTATGAAAAGACTCAACTCAAAATAGTGTGGATACTTCCACAGAACATTTATAACAGAAAACAAGACAAAAACCTTTGCTAGGAGCAAGAGAGCTGATGTGGATTACCTTTGACTTCTCTCTCACTTCATTGGCAATACATGATAGCATACGGTTTTGACAGGAAAATAAAAGGAATTAACAAAATGGTAACTGAAGACATGTTCCAACTTTAGATTCCAATTATAGCCCACATTGCTTAAAGCCAGGAAATGTGCAAACATCTAACACGGATGAAGGAGAGAGATCTAATGAAAACGACAACATGACACCAGAACACCGAAGCAGAAGCAGCTAATTAAACCCACACAACTGCAAAGCAGATGAATTATTAAGAGAGGCAGAAGTTAGTGATAAACTTGTAGTGCTTTGATGGTGAAAGATTTAAAATTAAATAACCTGTAAGCAAAAGTTGTGTGTAGGGTTGAGGGGATGGAGTAGTTATTGTATTTTTTTATTTTTTCTGCTGTAACCTACTATGCAATCCAAGTCACATATCAAAGGCTTTAGCCCGGGTTTGCCTGTGGGCTGAGGGATTTTGATAAAAAGCTGTGTAATGCACACTGGGAAATGCTTGATTCTTTGGAAGATAAACCTCTGACCACCGTTGTTATTAACAGCAACARAGCATGAGTGTATTTCAAAGGCAATGCTCATTTTGCTCCCCATGAAAGCTCATTCTGTAATTAGAATAATCTGCAAAACTTCCTACTTGACAGTAAGGGATCTACTACTGATCTACAACAAAAGCAGAATTCTGCTCAGCAGAATGAACTCTGGGGATTTAGGGATCTGGCATGGATCATCACTTCTGCTGATTTTTGCCACATGCAGAGTAACCCCAATGAAGGAATATGGAAATAAATTCACTTAACCCTGGCAGTGTTCAAGGCAGGATGGACAAGGCTTGGAGCACTCTGCTCTAGTGGTAAATGTTCTTTTCCATGGCAAGGAACTTGGAACAAGYTGATCTTTAAGGTCYCTTCCATTCCATGACAACTGCACAGGCAGCATGTGCTAGAGACGAGTGACCAAAGGGCTCAGGTGTGAATGGGAGGATCCAGATCTCCACACAGAACCAGGATGTGGGACACAGACTTGTGTGGGACACCAGGAACGGCTCTTACCTCTGGGCAATGTTTCTGCAAGCCAGGAAGGGAAATCTGCGGGGTGAGACTGAGTTAGCACATCACCCCTCCTCCAGACACTCTGGGAGTTCTACTTTTCCATGAGCAGTTCTCAGCCATGTGCATCTACTTGCTCCTTCTCTGTTTTTGAAAATATGTACAGACCTGAAAATCTACAATCATGAGCTGTTTTTACAAACTTCCTGTTAATTTTTTGAAAATGTGCTGTAAAGTGTTTGAAGAGCAATAAATATTTGCTTTTATAGCTTCCTATAAAGCAAGCTTTATATATGAAAAAAATTACCTTTTCCCCCAATATCAAAGAGTTTTTCA
This sequence comes from Cardinalis cardinalis, assembly GCA_014549065.1. Classification (NCBI taxonomy): domain Eukaryota; kingdom Metazoa; phylum Chordata; class Aves; order Passeriformes; family Cardinalidae; genus Cardinalis; species Cardinalis cardinalis. The sequence goes on along the minus strand of JACDOX010000077.1, from coordinate 2,118,013 downwards.
CCATGATACTGAATACGTTGTTCCTCCCAATCTGAGCACTTACTGCAGGAACAGATGMTTCAGTTGTTTCCCTGTCTCTGACCTAAATTACTTAGTTCTTTGCTTCTGATCATGGTTATTACTGAAATTGTCAAATATTTTTAATTTAAGGCCCTGAAAATATCAAAATAATCCTTAAAGCATTCCCCATATCTTTGAAAAAGTCATGTGTGAAAGGTTTTTTATCATAAGTTTCTTCCTACACTAACTTTGCAGTGTTTGGTTTCCCCAGTATCCCTGAACATCTGCATGCTCTAAACATAAAAAAGAAATCAATTTCCAAAACTGATAGAGCAGGAATAAAACTGCCAAATATCAGCAAAGTGCATTTTTACAGCAGAGAATAATTTGGGTTTACATTACCGGCGCTTTTCAGCTAAAATTTGCAAGTTGCACTTTTAAAAGYACAAAGTGCTAATTGAAGAGAACGTATCTGGAGCCACCAAAGTTTCCTAAAGTTTCCCAAAGTTTCAGTCTCTGCTGGAGAGCTCTGTGCAGTTATGGGGCCCCCAGGAAAGGAGAGACAGGGCCATCCTGGGACCAGGAAGGGATTAAGGGGATGGAGCATCTCCCATACCAGAAGACAGTTGGTACTGATGCCTTTTTGGGGCTACCTAAAACAGAGGCCAGAGAGAATTAAGGGAATAAAAAGTTCTATTTATTGAAGGGCCTTCAGATATATTTGGGGCAGATGAAGCCCCTCAGGGGCAACACCCAAARTGGATGATGGGTCATGGGTTTGCACACTTTTTTATAAGTGTGGTCCATTTGCATATTGGGGGTTAATGTTCCAATTACAGCTTCAGGTAATGAAGTCATTTACCCCACGTTTTCTCCCCCCAAATTTACTTTTGTTTCCATCTCTCAGGCCCTGAGGCAGTGAGGTGCCCTTGGCTCCCAGCCTGGAGATGAATTGTTGTGTCTGCCCAAAATTGGAGAGCAGCACCTCCCACTGTACATGGAGTTCAGAGTTACACRCTAAAGAACTGCAGAATTATAAATACAGTAAAAATATAAAAGCTCAAATCCAAAGGTACAAGAAATGCCCCAAAGAGTCAGGTCTTGGGGTGGGTCATGGGAGTGTGCAAAAACACCTGGTGAGAGCARCTCAGACCAAACTCATCCCAGTGGTACCCAGGAACAGGACAAGAGGAAGTAGGTGCAAATTTAAACACAGCAAATTGACCACCTTGATGTTGGTCAAGGTTGATTAGATCTCCAAGGATCCTTTAGTATTCAACTGCTCTACTTCATTTCTTGATGTTCTGGTTGATAATTTTTTAGCCTCTGACATTGTGGCTCTCTTTTCACAAAAAGAATGCATTATGAGMAATTTTTATTAATAATTATAATTATTTTTCAGGCCCAACTTTGTTTCTCCTCAGTGCAGTAAAAGATATTGCAATTAAAGACAACTAGAAAATTGTCACTTATTTTATAATCAGTAATATTTATAATTAATTTTTAATTCTGTTATTAGACATGATCCAGACACAGAAACCAAATCAAACCTAAAACCCCCACATAACAGCTGAGCAGTATCAAATTAAATTTCATTATTAGGCAGATCTCATTAATTTTCCTGAATTAAAAAATAAGAAAAACATTTTCTATTCCTCTACATCCATCTAATATTATTGCCAACTGGAGCTGTTGCAATCATTCTTTTCATAAGTTATACTTAATTATCTTTTTATGTTTTCGAACAAAGACTGAATAAAAACCTTCAGCACCTGAAACATAAACAATTTAGTGTTACAATGATCACATTTCACTGAAGGTTGAGCAACAGCCTTGAGATTAATGGAAAGGTATAAAGTTAATATTTGAGAATACTCACAGGCCCTGCCRTTCTCTAGTGGGGAAACTGGGAGAGGCAAATGCTGTCCTGCACTGGGATCCGGTGTAAAGGAGATGGTCCAAAGTGAGGGATCCACTCAAGCATCAYGGAAATGGTTCATGAGAGAGCTGGAGAGTTGGGATGGATGGAAATCATGGATCAGCCCCCAGCCTCGGGGRCCTGGGCACCAGCAGCTCTTCCACTTGCCTGGAGGAGCCATGGCCAACCCAAAATTACCTCCAAACTTTTATTAATATAAATTGACTGAGCATAMTTTTATCTGAGTTAATCTTAGTACTCAGCCCTGCCTTGAGAAGGAGGATGAAACGAGGGACCTCTGCAAGTCATCCCAACCTCATTTTTCCTCCAGTTGCAGMTACACAATGCTCTGTATTGAGGTAATTCTCAAATATTGATGCCTGTGCTCTATCTGAGATTTTATGGCTCACTTCCTTTTTTGGGGGCATTTTCACTGAAATTAATGCACATCTTACATTATTTTTAAGATACATTCTTCCACACCATGTCTCACCAGGGTCATTATACTTTAACAGAGCACTCTATTTCCAAACTTTTTTGAAGAAATCAAGCCTACTTCTTTAAGATTTCTCCTCCTCTATTCATTTATTCTTGAGGAAATGAGCAAGAATCATAATTTCAGGCCTTTTTATTTTACTTTTCAAGGTGTAATGCATCATTTAAAAAGGAAATATAGCTCTAAAAGTTGCTGTTAAGGACCATGAAGCAGAAAAATAATATGTAGTTCCTTTGCAAGGTTTTTATCTTAACAGCATTACTAACTGTGACATTTATCCTGCTTAACCTCACCAAATGTACCCTAGGGAAATGTCAACAGAGTCTTATGGTTTTAATACAAATGAATTATCAAAGACTTTGAATAATGTAATCATCTTAATGTATTCAGTTTTTATAATGAACATCTGTTATGGGCAGAGAGAGGCAAAATGACTGGTTAATGCAACAATTAAATAAACAATTACACTCAAAAATGATAAAAACTTGATTTTACAAATTTAACTGTTTAGAGCAACAAGCTGAAGAAACTGCCACTGAAATTCTCCTCCTATCCCTCATTTCTCTTGGMTGCATTTTTTTCTTTGATGGCATTGATATATGTTTTTCAGATGCTTGTTCTGGGTATAATCCTGTTTACAAAGACAGCTTGTTCCCCAGATAGAAATCTTCTCCCTTGAGTGATGCATATTTGTGTTCTTAAAGTTACTGCCAAATCTCTTACTTTCCATGCCTCTGCCAATAATCCTTTGCAGTGTATTTTCTGTCAACTTCATTTATTAAGAGGGTTGTTTTCAAACATCCTGCTTGCATACATTACTGGGATTCTGCTCTCATGGGAATACATTCTCTAATTATTGAGATGGTCTAACAAATGCCTCTGATATTTACTGCTATTATATTTTATTCTGGCATTGCACTTTCCGACCTAAATAAAATATCTGGGAAATTGGCATGAATGATACATAATTTTGCAGTCTATACTCTTTGCAGCTACCCTTTATGAGTAATTCCAAGATATCATGAATATTTTGTTAAGGAAATCACGCTGTCATTTACTATTCAGAAAATAAACATCCTGTTTTATCCGAGTTCCTGAATGACATTTCTCCCAATCTCCATGCTCTGAGCCTTGTTCAGACACTGTAATCAGTTTGTTCTTTTGCTCCTGAAATGCTGTAATTTGAATATACTTTAGGAACACTTGTCAGCTTGCCTTTGCACATCCATGCAGACAGAGCAGTTTAGGTCCTGAGTATGCAAATCTGKTATATTGAAATTATGCTCTCAGAATCCCTTGCCAGGTTGGTTCGAGGCTGGATTCATCTGCTTTTGCATGATGGCCATTTGCTGTTCACAATTTGCTAAACAGGGGTAATTCAAACTGCACTCAGAATGATATTTCAGTGAAGCAGAAGGTTATCACATGATTGAAGGTCCTAATTAGTCTTAGATTAACCCCAGAATCACCAGGACAGAGAAAATTCCTGACTTTGGCCATGACCACAACTTAACTGGATGGGTTTTTTTTTTTTTAAACTGCAATTTATCTCGCACTGAAATCCACATTCTCAATGTCAATGGCTGTGTCTAGAGGGGTTACATAGCTCCAAAAATGGTATTTACAGCTTCTGCTGTATTGACTAGGAAAAAACACAAAATGGTTCTACCTGGATGAAGGGAAGCAAGTCTGTACTGCTGAGRCCTTCAAGGAGTTCCTGTCAGGATTCACAATTTATAACCAGCACTAGAGTAATTYTCCCTCTCTTTATTTAGAAAGAATGATTATGGTAATATACCTGAGAGATTCTAAGTACGATAATGGTGTTTTCTTTCTGTATAGAATGTTCTAGTCATAACACATTAGCTACAGCAGTCAGGTTCAAAGCTGATTTAAATGTACATTTCTGCCACCACTTTATACCACCATAAAAATCTTCCTCTTGAAAGAATGACACAAGGCAATGAAGATCTCAGAAATCACAATTAGGCAGAGTATGATAATTRTTTCTGAAACTGAGTGGAGAAGGGGGAGTGAGGAGCGCTGGCTCCAGTGGCTGCTCACCCTTTCCTCGCCAGGGAACTGCTGTGTGTCACACATGACAGCTCTGAAACCCGGGCACACAGGCAGCTTTTCTCACAGCAAAATCAGTCACTGCACTCAGGAGCTCGTGGAGAAGCTGCTGCTGTCAGAATCACATGAACATATGCATAATTTTCATTCTTGTATTCACAGTCTTCATTACTAGGGAAGCACAGAGAGCACCAAAGCAGACGCCTGTGTCTCCGAACAGAACTCATTCCCTGCACTGTCTGCTGGCTTTCATTCCCTCGTTGAGAATGCCCTCACCTGATTATGGTTTTCCTTTCACTGTCTGGTTACCACAATCAACCCTGAATTTTACTGTGCTCCATGCTCCTTTACTCATCTCCCTATTCAATCCCAATTCTTTTGAAACCACTGAATCATCTAAATTCTTTCATCCTGACCAGCTTCCCCAGGAGGAATAAAACAATGTGATTTTCTTAGGACCTTCTGCACAGTTTTCTGTCACATTTTTTCCCCTATAATCAGATTGTTCTGAATTCTTTTAGGAATGTTGATACTTTGGTCATCCTCAGATTCACATCTATTTATAGGGGACAAGAATCTTGGTATCAGGCATGGTGTGAGCACAACTGCTCTTTCCTTTGGAGTGGGAGAGGCCTGGAATAACAGGAGAGAAGATCTCACCTAGGGCAAGGTGTGAAACTGAGGCCAGGCTGGGATGTAGGAGAAGCAATGTTGTGTATGAAAACAGACTGGRATTTAGATAAACCTTCCTGGAGCTCCTGGAGGCCCTGGCTGATTGCTGTCTCTTCACATTCAGGCAGAAATTAGAAGGATTACACTTCCTGACACTAAATGTCTGTATTCTGCCCTAGTTATACTTTTAAATGTCTTTTACAAACTAAGCCTGGCTCTTTTAAAATTAATTATCTTTAATTACCAGGTTCACTCCTCTGTCCTCAGAAAATTGTCACTTCATTTTCTTTGTTCTAATATTTGCTTACCTTCCCAGTTAAACGTGACTTCTCAGGATGAAATTCTCCATTGTATAGCAGGGTATTTCTAGCTAATTTCCTCAATACCCAAAGGATGCTCATAATCTGGACTTTCAGAAATGAGTATTAATTTCTTTTCTGTATATTCCCTCCTTTGATCTTAGTTATTTTACAAGGTCAATTCTAAGCACAACTTCATAAATTTTCAGGCACCTCCTTCAATTTCATTTTCTGTGCCCTTCAGCACAAGCAGCCACAGGTAAATGATACCCCAGCTTTTTTCCAGTGCAAAAAAAGCTTTTCCCAAAGATTTCACTGCTGTTTTCCCTTCAGGTTCATTTTGCACTCCAAAAACCAAGATTCCTTTGACATAATACTACCTCTCCAAATCTCACCTTTACAYGGCTCCTTGAGTTACTCATTTTCATTAATATTCCATTTATATGATCCAGCACATCAGATTCCAGCAATGCACTGAAAATCACAACTGGTGTCACCTCCTTTGCTTCTGCAGTCTCTTATTTCTGTTTGTTTCCTCTCTTCCCATACAGCCATTTTAATGCATTTCCATGTTTCTTCTAATCTGATTTCTGTCTCAAATAATGCACTTCTGAATAAAGGGAAATTGCCTGGCACGTTTTAGCTCAAGTGCCACTCAAACCCTGCTCTSCTTCATCGGCCCCTCTCACCCAAAACAGGCCTTGAAGGCATTATTGTTCATGCAGACCATGAAAGAAACTTTTGTTCAGAGGGAATTTATTGCTGAAAGTGCTAACTCCTTGTCCAGGTGAGTTTGTTGCTTTGCTTTTCAGAGTTCTTTAAAGGCAGAGGGGAAAGGATCRCTAAGATTTTGACAAAGACAAGTGTATCAGTTAAAGATAAATGAAATTATTTCAATGCTTGAAAATTAAAATAAACCAATTCTTATCGGTTATATAAAAAAATAACTTGGAGGTAATATTTGGTGTAAAGGATCATAAGATGTACACTGGATAATGGCAGAAAATCCAAGAAGTCTATCAGTGATAATGGGTTTGCAACTTTAATTGACATTCAAATCTTATTTAAACATTGGCCTCTTGAACTGTAAGTCTCTCTATTTAATTGAGTTTAGAGTAAAATAGAAAAGATATTTAATTTTTAACTGTGGCCACTAAAAACACCTAAAGTGATAAAATCTGGAATCTCAACACAAGATATTTAGAACAAATAGATTTTTATTTCATTAAAACTGACCCTACAGCCTTAAAACTGACCTAGTCTTTTTGAGGTCCTGATTATATGATTTTCACTCCCATATTTTGAATTTTTTAACAATACCTTGTTCTCTTGTCTTCCTTTGAAGTAGATTGAACTTACTTTCCAAAATCATGTTAAAGGTTGATATAATTTCTCACAAATATTCTAAAGCAATTTCCTTTATTGCTGCCAAGCCTAAAAAAATGAGGRAATTTTTGAGCACAGACTTTTTACCCTTCTTCCAAAGCATAGCTAATGATGAAGATTTGGCAGGAGAAACAACTTAATCTGTGCAAAATGTTTAACTTACAAACCTATATTTTTACTTACAGAGTCATCCAGAGTTCATCCCTTAAGTAGTTTTTACTGTTAAAATATTCACCATTCTCCAAATTATTCCACTGGATACAAAGAYACTCAAACTCCTGGATTCTGGTTCYTCTCACTGTTTTCCTTCAGCRTTTCCTGATATCTGTGTGAAACAGCACAGAAATTTTTATTACAGCTAAAATTACTCTGTCCCCTACCTCTGTTTTATTCCATGCCCTTCTTGGACACACCTCTCCACCCTATCACCCATTCCAGCAGGTTTTTCTCTGCTTTGTCTAGCAAGTTATTCAGGGTTTTTATTTTTTTTCTCCCCAGGTTTGTTTAGTAATTTTTTTGGTTTGGTTGGTTTGGGGTTTTTTTTAAGTTACACAACACATTTTGTTCACAGATTGGGAATTCTACCCATTCCCTCTGTTTACCACAGCCATTGTTCACCAGTTTGTCCTGGTGTCCCACACAACAGGAAATGTACAACTGGGAAGGTGAAAGCAGAGATTAACCTCTAGGTTCTGGCTCTTCTTTCACAAYGGAAATCTTTGAGAAAGAACTGATTTGATTTTTGCAATTGCACTTCAGAGACRAGGAGCAGACTGGTGTGAAATTTGGTCACTCAACTCTTTCATGACTCGCTTCAAGTGGCAAAATTTAGTATCAATTAGGGGATAGAGAACTCCATATCTCCAATAACACTGGAAAATATTGCAATAAATTACTGCATTTTTGTTCACAYGGTGCCATTCACTCACCAAAAAGCAATTAAAAAAAAAATCCTCAAAATCCCAACACCTTCTGGATCCAGCAACGTCGACAGTGAGCAACGTCAACAGTGAGCAGCACATCAGAAGGATGAAATAAAACCCTCCACACAACACCAAGAGGCTTAGCTCACTAAGAAAAGAATTAGTCATAGCTTCTATCAAGAAATTGATTTATGATATACAAACACAGAAAGCTTCCACTCATTTCAGAGCCCACTTTTTGAGAGCAAATGGAATGCTGGAAACAGCAACCTCCAAACAAACTGTCTTCTGACTGCCATTAAAATCAGGCAAAATTAAATGTTAATAATTAAAAAAAARRAAAAAAAATACATTAAATAGTAAATTAGAGGCTGGATAATTAATGCATTCYGTTCTCAATACCAGATGTTCTTTTCTTCTGAAAGTTTAAAATTTATAAGTAAAGAGRAAAAAATTCTCAATTGCTGATAAACAGATAATTAGAAGCAAACTAAGCTTGAAATTAGATTATATATTTTTACAAGAGGCTGTATACCTAAAGAGTCATAAAATAATTGCAGCGAGAGAAAGGTAGGCTTTAATTTGTTGAAGCACAGGATGAGGTAAACTTTCAGAGACTGAGCTTGAAATGAGAGCCTTTTGTAGAACAAAAACACGATGAGACAGCCTTTCATAGCATTTCAAGCTTTTCCATAATATATTGTCATTGCAGCCAAAGAACCTGTCATATATGATAATTTTCACACAGTTTTGAATAAAAACTTCAAATGGATCAAAAGAAAACTTTCAAGTTGCTTTGTGGTTTGTAAATATATTTCGAAATTGCTTTGTATCACAAACAATGGCACTCGAAGCACTTCAAAAAGAAAGCTGTTAGTTATGTTACCTAACAAAAATAACATTATATACTGAAAATAGTTTACAACACTTACAGTGGATAGAAACATTTATGTAAACAGCAAAATACTGGAATGACTCTGTAAAGCTTATTGTACAACAACAGCCACATTGATTAAAGTTACTGCTGAATTTCCTATTTTATTGCTTTTATTTCTCTTACTATCCTGGAGAAAATGATTGAATTCTCTCAGCCCCAAGAATGTGTGACTTGTTAAATATTTGAAAATATGCAAGTATTAGACTGCACAAACCTAGTAATTTCCTCTGATAAATAACCTAGGGGAAAAGAGCTGATACTCATTATCCCCAGCACACTGCAGTAAACAGTATGGGCAGTAAAATATATCACTATATCTCATTTGGTGACAGTAAAATACACACCCAAAATAAGTTGGAGACCTCTAAAATAAGTCACATGTCATAAAATATCAACCACAAAGCCCAGGCTGACCTCAAGGGAGGTAGCACCACATAAAAATAATACATATTGCCAAAAATAACCTGGTTAAGGAATTTATTTATGTATCTACCTGCTCAGTGCAGAACAGTGAAGTTCCCAGTGATCGCTGCATTKCCCCACTGCCCAGTGCTTGTTTTAACTCAGCACTTCTTGGCCAGTCTGCTCTCATGGCTCTGCCTTAACCAGCAGGAGAGTGGTCCCCAAAAATTGCCACTAATTGCTAAAGCAAWTTGGAGCTAGATAGAAAAACGTTGCCTTTTTCTAAACTGAAATTTGGAAGATGAAAATCAGAGGTGTGTTTTTTCAGTGTAATATTTCCATTTTCTCAGGACAATCGTGAGCACGTTGTGTTGACAGAGATGCTCAACGTAACACATTTAGGGTATGGGCAAGAGCACAAAAAGCTTTTCTTTATTAAAAATTTTATAGAAGCTGATTTTTTTTTCCCATTATGACCAGATCCAAATCCTTATTTCATTTCATGACAAATGTTGGAGGAATTTACACTCTGAGATTCCCCTAAATGCTGGATGTTGAAAGATACCGTGCCAGCCATGTAATCTTTATCACGGCTGTACAGGGAGGTTTTATTCATTTTAAATCATACAGATCCCAAAACAATAATCCAAAAGGCAGACTTAACTGAGTTCCCTTGGAAGCACACCACTCAGATTATTTTCTCTAAATCTCTAAGGCCATTAGTAGAAACCTGATAAATGAGAAATAGTGCTGGGTAAAAAGAATGTTACTGCAAGGCTATAATTTCATTTTATAGAATTTTTCTAATATTTTAAGCTTTTAATAGTGCTAAGATTAACTGAGTCATACTTCATTACATTACTTGGCTTCAAATATTTTGCCTCTTGATTTCATCAATGGAAAGTATTCTTCCCTTTTGTGAACACAAATTTTTGCTTTGTTTTTAAGAGATTTCTAATAATGAAAACAAACAAAACCCCCTTGATGTGTATAACYTTAAAAATAAAATTGCTTGCCCAAATATGGATTTACAAAATACTTATACATTGCTTTTATGCCAGAACACCAGCAATTAAGAGTTGGACAGCATTTAATTAGCTTGTCAAGTCTAACTACAAGTTCTTACACACATTTTTTTCCCTTCAAAAGAATTGTATCAAAATTTTATAGTCTGCCTCTTCACAGGCTGAACCTTCCTCCTGAAAACAAATGATTTTATTCCTTCTGGAAATGTGAATCGTGTACTAAATCCCATGCCATATAAATAATACCTCCTGGACACAGACAGATCAAACATAAAAACTCTAAGCCTTAATCCTCATCCCCAGACAATGCAAGCAACTTTAGAAAGCAAATATATCATGTGTCTGAAAAAGGCTGATTCTGCTCCAAAGTCAGCAGCACACAAACCCCACYGAGCCCCTTTGTGCTTCCATGCCASTTTATCCTTCATTTCACAAAGGATCCTGCTGCTGTCCAGCTTTCCACAGCACTACAAATTCCTTAGAAACATCATTTCCTTGAAGCTGCTGAACTAAACTGAGAAAATTCTGGACTTACATTTTTCTTTATTGCTTGAGGATGCCCACAAATGCCTGAGTAGAGAATCTCAGGATCCACCTGGCCCCACCTCCATGTTCACCATCAATGCTGTCCCCAAGTGCCACATCCCCGGGTTCTGGGACACCTCCTGGGCTGGYGACTCCATCGGTGCCCTGGCAGCTGTGCCAGCGTCTGACAACATTTCCATGCAGGGATTTCCCTTGATATCCAACCTCCACCTCTCCTGGCCCAGCCTGAGGCTGTTCCCTCTCCTCCTGTCCCTGTTCCCTGGGAGCAGAGCCTGATTCCCCCTGGCTGTCCCCTCCTGTCAGGAGCTGTGTAGAGCCACAAGGKCCCCCCTGAGCCTCCTTTTCTCCAGGCTGAGCCCCTTCCCAGCTCCCTCATCCCCTCCTGGTKCTCCATTCCCTTCCCAGCTCCRTTCCCTGCCCTGGACTCATCCCAGCCCCTCAATGTCCCTCTGCTCCTGAGGGTCCCCRAGCTGYCCCCAGCACTGGGGGTGCCCCAGCAGTGCCAGCACAGGGGACAGYGCTGTCCTGGTCCCCTGGACACCATTCCTGACCCAAACCAGGTGCCACTGGCCCCTTGCCCAGCTGRGCTCATGTTCAGCCAATGCCCYCCAGTCACACACTTCCACATGATCCTTCATCTTCTTTAAAGGCAAATGTGCTGCAGATGCTTTGAGCAGCAAAAAGCTGAACTTTCAGGTAGTTTYAGCAGCTTAAACACTTTATTAAGACTTTATCAAAAAAGCAGAAACAATTCCTGCCTACCACCATACTGCAGAGGAAGGAGATGACTGTTCTGAGGTGCATCAATCATGTGCAGCATCTCTAGGAATGCTCAATGCGCTTGTTTTGCTGGAGAATCATTTTTGGCATGCCAGTGCCCCATTCCATATCGTGTTCTTCAGCAAGACAATGAATAATCCTTACCTAAAGAGCAATTACAGATCCATAATTTCAACTCTTTCATTTCCCTTAATGAGGGAAAGCAYCAAGGGCAGAAAATATAGGCAGCCCCCAGCTGCCATTAACAGTGAATGAGATTTGCAGAAGTAACCTATTTGAAATTAAATCTCTGTATATATCTGCTACATAATTAGTTCATGTGTCTTTATAGATGCCAAAATTCTCCTATTTCTCCATAGGTGAAWTGTCTTTGCCTCTTTAGGGACCATAAACAAAGTTCACAGACACCCATCAAGCATTTCTTGTGTTTTTGCTCTCCTCAGAAGAAAAGCTGATCCTGCCAAAAGTTSCAGGACCCATTTCATGCTGTGTCCAGCTCAGACCCTGGGCATAAATCCTGATTTTCTGCCAGAGGAAATGCTCTGAATCTACATCAGAAAAACATAGGATGTACCCCCAGATCCTCAGTTCAGCCGAGGAACTTTGCTTGGTGGCCAAGGTTCCTTTGCAATCCACACAATCACTTTTTACCTTTCCAGCAAGTTTAATTTTGCTTAGAAAKGATTTTTATATGCTAATTTTATACATAATAGTTTTCAGAATACAACATGACATATGGGAACAGCAGCTTAACAAATTTCATAGATGTAAATGCTTATCTCAAACAATRTCACTGAGCTTTGAATCTTGTGACTTTGTTTTCTCCCTCGTTAATGGGCAAGGCCTGTGAAAGCAGAAAAACTAAACTGTAAATTTTCCCCTTTTCTTTATTAAGGATTATTAATAGTATGTGACCCCATATGGCAATAGAACACGAAGTAATGCATTCTTTAAAATGATTTCTTGAACAGACTAAAGGAAATATAGTTATTGGCAGAAAAATATAATTTTTCCCACATCTTTTAAAAGACTTTTAAATTTTCTGAGGAAATCTGAAGCCATACCTTTATGCTTTAACTTTTCTTATTGTAGAACAAAATGATGGGAAGATAAATTTTCAAAAGGTTTTCCTTGCAGTAATTTCTTAGTGCAGACTGTGGGTGGTAATTCAGAGTGTCAAGAGTAAAAATGAGATTTTATCTCAGGGAATGTAATGAAACTATCTGTACAGGCCTGTCTGTGCTTCCAAATATTTTTTAAAAGGTAGAAATTAATGCTTCTTAATGTGCCATCATCTTTAGGTCGCTTACATTTTTGGGGGCGATTAAGGACACACTTTYTCCAGCAGAAAGAATTCCTGGCTGTTCCCCACCTGCTCCCCTCCATTTGAGACATTTATGAAAAGAATGGATTAAAGACCATATTCTGTCACTTCACAGGTATTTAAAGCACAAACTTTTCAGGTCACCCCTAAATGATGTCCCTGCCCATGGCAGAACAGATCACCCCATCTTAGACCAAGCCCAGCTGTGACTCAAGAGGCCCCAATGCAAATATTGATGATTTTGGGGRGGAAACTGAGACAAATTGTCATTAATTTATTTTAGTGAATATGTAAAATACAACTATAAAGTAAAGGGCAAAAGGCTTAAGGAAAGAAAAATCTTCCTGCCYTTACTTTTATGAAATTTATTAGAAAGGAATTTTTTTTCCTGTGAAAAGTCCTTTGGATTTCTTCACAGGTTTTTTTTAGCAGTGTTGTCCTGGTATCTAATTTCTCTATCTGTAATGTCATAAATCTGTCAGTCATGCTGGAAAGAAAAATGAACAAACACAGAAAACCTCCTGATAATATCAGAACATAATTGCTGCCTCAGAAAATAGATCTGATTTTGGTGAAAGCTCTGAATACCAACCTGCTCTGAAAGCTCTACCATTGGGCCACTGTTACAAGCAGCAATGCAAACTGCAAACATGAAATAAAWCCACCAGCACAGCTTTTCATTGGCTACTCCTATTACCTTGCACTGGGTTAAGTTACAGCTATTCCCATTTCATAAAAATCAAATTCAAAGTTTATATTACAATATGTCAATTTTACAAAGAAAAAAAAAAAAAGCTGCCTCCTTCAGATGTTATTTTTTTCCACACCCCTTCTGTACAGGAAAAAGAGAAATGTGCTGACTTCTTACAAGCATAGCTGGAAAAGGTATGAAAATCAATTTCTGTTTCTAAAAAWATCAAGGCAAATCATGTGCAGAGCTGCTCTCCCTACTTTGATGCTTCCCAGGTCTCCTTGTCCATAAAAAAAGCATCAGTGGAGAGGCTCCCCAGCGCTGCTCACAGCCGTGTGAACAACCCTCTCATTAAAGGCTTTGAGCCTTACATGGCACAGACCTGCTCTGCTAAAGGAGGAACCAAGGGCCTTTGGAAAATTGATCAGAGTTTCTGCTCTTTAGATCCCAAACCCTCACATGGAGCTCATTTTGGAACTTCCACATCTCTCCTCAACAAAAATTCTGCAGGAGCCTTGCACTGTAGGTCTGGAGTACAGTCCAGCAAAAGATAGATAATGTTCCTTTTGTAATTGCAATATTCTCATAAAGCACAGGAGTCACGTTTTGCTTTGATGTTTTATGGTGCTTCTTTTTTGTCTCTGTGATAATGTTCTATCACTGAAGCAGCATTCAATTTCAAGGTAACTAGTCAAAAGAATGTTATTTTTGCTTCCTGAACAATGCTCGCTACTACTGCTATCCTCAAATTATAAACAAATTTAAAAACCCTTTGTATTTACATCAGCAAGATATCAATATTAATTCCACTACCCAGTGGAAATTTTATTAATGTTTTATATTAAACCTCCCTCATATATTCAATTAATTCTAGTGAGGAATAAGACAACTATAAAACTACAAAAAATCCCCCAAGTCAGAAGCTTTTTTCATTAATATTATTTACCTAAAGAATGACAGCAAAGCACGTGGGGATGCTGAGAGCTGCTAATTAAGGTGTGCATAAGCAGTGGTTGGCATCCCACACTATATATTATATATATGCTTTATTCACATGGCAGAAAAACTCAATGTCCCAGACCTTGTTTATCAGCACTGTGTCATATTATTCATAGATAAATTCCTACCTCAGTAAGATAAAGGAGAATGAAGTTTCAATTTCTATAMTTTCCTTACTTTAGGCCATGGGATATTTCATTCACCTTATTTATGCTGGTTTTTATCACAACTTTAAATAGAATGTGTGACAGCCCTTCTATCCTTCAAAATTTTTCAGCAAAATCCTGAGTCTCCAAATACTTTTCAGGTATAACAGATATGATGAGAAAAAGTTTTGTCTAAACCAAAATTATGATTATTGATGTAGTCAGAATTCCCAAGAGTGTTGCAGTAATTTAATTAGCAGGAAACATGCTGAGAAGGGTAATAGATATGGGACATCCTTTGACTTCTAAGAGCCCTGCTCACTTTTATTTGTTATTAAAGATTGGGAAAAGATGCTTTATTTTTGCTTTTTTCCAGTTAAAAAGTGTTGCTTGCATGTCTAGTTTCAGGCCATTAACACARAAATTATTTTAAATTGCTTTCTGAAAGAAAGAATCAAAATAAACTGCCCAAACCCCCTATTTCAGACACACAGCCAGCATTTATTCTGCCAAAGATACAGGACAGCAGAAATCCTGGAGGCTGGAATTTCCTCRGTGAGATTAATGTCAGGAAACACCTCTGGTGGCTTGTGCATACCCAGATGAAAGCACTCAAACAAGATGAAACAAGATCATATTCTCTGATTGTGAGTGTTTGACACCAACTTCTATCAGAGAGAAATCAACCAGAAAAAAAAAAAMAAACTTGGAGCGGAATTYTCCAAGTTCTYCTGACATCCTGCAAACTTCCTAAAGGCCATTTCACACAGAGCAAAGGAGCAAAGGGAATGGAGCTGTTGAGAGCTCTGTAACTTGGCTGCAGCTCCCCAGCCATGTGCCAGATAAGGGATTTCAGCAAGGGTGAAGCTCTGGATCCTGCAGGGAACAGGAATCCCCCGGGGCAGGGAGGCTCCGCGCACRCAGAGCAGCCTGGCTGTGTGACACAGGGCTGAGGGAGTTCTGGAATCCAAGACTGATTGAGACAGATTTTCTGTCAGATTTCTGTCTCAGAAGTGCCTCATGACAGAGCCCCTCACTTTTCACAGATTAAAATGTGATGGGAGCCCAGAGGCTCGGATAACTGAGCAACTGCCATCCCTACTCTGAGTGTTATCCCTACTCCAAGTGTTGTATCCCTACTCTGAGTGCTGCATACCTATTCTGAGTGCTGTAATCCCTACTCAGAGTTCTGCCATCCCTACTCTGAGTGTTATCCCTATTCCGAGTGTTGTATCCCTACTCCAAGTGTTGCATACCTATTCTGAGTGTTGTATCCCTACTCTGAGTGCTGCCATCCCTACTCAGAGTGTTATCCCTACTCTGAGTGCTGCCATTCCTACTCAGAGGGCTGCCATCCCTATTCTGAGTGTTGTATCCCTACTCCAAGTGTTGCATACCTATTCTGAGTGCTGCCATCCCTACTGTGAGTGCTGCCATCCTTACTCCAAGTGCTGCCTGCCATCCCTACTCTGAGTGTTATCATCCCTACTCCAGGTGTTATTGTCCCTACTATGAGTGCTGCCATTCCTACTCTGAGTGTTATCCCTATTCTGAGTGTTGTATCCTACTCCGAGTGCTGCCATCCCTACTCCAGGTGTTGCCATCCCCACTCCAGGTGCAAGATGCACACAATCAGTGGAGTAACTTCCTCCCTGCAGCACAAACACTGCTCAGGAAGCAGGCACCATTCCTATCCAGGGAAATCAGAGTTCAAAAATCCTGTTATTTTCAATAACTCTAATAGGAAATACTACACAGAGTAATTGCTCTGGGACAGCAATTACAAGGCATGGTGACTCTGTAGCATATTCAGATTTGTCTTTGTATTTTAATGCCCCTTTGCTTGCCCTTTTTTGAATTTTCTGGTTCCTTGTCCAGCTATCTTGCTATAATTGCTCTTGCCTTTCTCTCCTCAGACTATGCACTATTATTTACTGATTGATCTTTAGTTTTCAAAATGCAAACCTCAATAAATGTGAAATTAAGGCAAAGCAAAACCAGAGGTGAAGAAGTAATGAAATATGTGTTCTTTTATTTCTCTGAACATCTCCCAGCTCAGCCATACCTCCTCAGTTTTAATGTCACTGCTGTGGAGATCTCTTTAAAAACCACAAGCACAGACCCAGAGAAGAAATATGCAGTGTCAAAGTCAGAAACATGATGCCCTCAGGCAGAATATTAAATATTTCTTTTCCTTTTTTTTTTTCTAAGAAATATCATTTATTCATAGGCAAAGCCACTTAAATAGATATTTCTTAACAGAAGCTTTTATTTCCCTTCTCTGAGAAGGAAAATCATGCATTCTGCTTGCAAAGCTGTCATATAATGTTTCAGCCAAGCCAAAGGAAATTTGGGTATTTAAGGAACTCTTTCAGGCAGGCACTGAGAGTTGCTAAGTGGCTCCTGTTGGGGTGACAAGCTTCTCATTACAAACTGCCCCAGAGGACAACTCAGAGATTCAGAGAGGGTTATGAGAATCTCTGTGACAAAAGGCTGAGGGGAGGGTGAGGGACAAGAGTTACAAACATTCCTGCTGCTKCCCAGCAGGCAGAGCTCCTCAGCTGGGCAAAGCCCCCAGCACGGGGATTTCAGCACGGCTGCTACTCAGCTCAGCCTCTGCTCACAAAGAAAGTCTGACYTTTAGCCCTGGCCTAGGCAAGCCCAGCACTGGGAGCCATGATGTGGAGCCAGTCCTGGGGAGGATTCAGGCACTGATGTTTATTCTTCTACACAGAACTCATTTGTTCCTGAGGTGGGAAAAGGCCTCCAGGACCAGCCTGGGACCRATGCCCGCCTTGTGCCCAGCCCAGGGCACTGAGTGCCACATCAGGCTTTGCTTGGACACCTCCAGGGATGGGCMCTCCAAACCTCCCTGGGCAGCCCCTGCCAAGGCCTGGCACCTTTTCCAYGRAGAAATTCCTGCTGTTCTCCACCCTGAGCCCAGCCTGAGGCCGCTCCCTCTCCTCCTGTTCCCATTCCCTGGGAGCAGAGCCTGATCCCCCCTGGCTGTCCYCTCCTGTCAGGAGCTGTGCAGAGCCACAAGGKCCCCCCTGAGCCTCCTCTGCTCCAGGCTSAGCCCCTTCCCAGCTCCCTCAGCCCCTCCTCATCAGGCTTGCCCCATGTCCCACATCCCATGGAAGTTGCCTGACCCTCCTACAATAATGTATTCAGAATTGTGCAGCTGAGGGCCCCAGCGCTGGGACAGAGTGCCAARGACCATTTTAACTGCTGAACATGAAATAACAGGCAGTATGAGAAGCCAGAACAAACAGGGGGGGTCTGGCCTCTGAAACATTCAGGATGGAAGCCTCAGACACAAACTACAAAGAAGTGAACCCGTTAGGAAGAGAGAMACAGAAAAGAGACGCATTCAGGAAGATGGAAAAGATATATGCAGGGCTGTTGTGACTTCTGAATTCATCATCTTACATTGCAAAATATTCAGAAACATTTTAAAGCAAAGAATTAATAAATTAAGATGCTGGTGTCTTCTTCAASTGAAGTAAATGGTAGGTGAGTATTTAAATTTGGCAAATAAAATCTGAGTGCCTAATTACCAACTCAATTCAAAATGTGTGTGCTTGCCATGAAAGTCAGCCAGGGATCAGTTTTCATCCCTTGAAGAACTGCCTTGAATCAGTACTTTGAGATGTGAATAAACCATTATTCTGTCAACTTTCAGACCTTCAACACATCTGAGAGAGAGACAGTGCAGAGATTGGAAAGCTTCCCAGAAGGTTTCTGAAATTTATATCAATGCTGTTAAATGTAGTAAAATTTGAATTAAAAAGAAACTGGGGTTTTACAGATTCAACAGAAGAGACTGCTCCAAATGAGCACATTTAGGTGTGAAAAAATTGGTTCACTTTCCTAAAAGGTGATTGAGAGGTCCATGTCTAGTGAGAAAAGAGATCCTTATAAATAGAAACCAAATAAATCTGTGTACCCCCTTTCCATTGAAATACTGAAATTGTGTGAGGAAATTTAGCTTCCTGTGAATTTATTCCAAAAGATCCCCAAGTCTTGTTAGCAAAGATAACAGAGGGAAAATGTTAATRTTTCCAAGACTTTCAATTGGATTTTCTATTGGCTCATAGAATTTGCAAAATTTTCTATGGATATTAAAGTTATCCCCTTAATTATGCCATAACTTCTTTTTAGTAATATAAATTTTATAACAACATCTAGTTTAGGTTGTAATACTATAGCAAAAGGATCTATAAATTCAAATTTTAAAAGGATTAACTGKGAAAGTTTCACATAGTTCATATGCATATGTACATTTGCAAAGTAAAAGGGGCACATTGCTATYAGTGTGGGAACTCCTGGTTTTCTGGGAATTTGCTGCCCTGTCAGAAACCTGGCCAGGAATGAATACCAGACACATCGGCTGTATTTTGAAAATCCAAGGACTGAAGGGTGTCTAATTCCCATTAGTTTGACTCAATCCTTTACTCAGACAGGTTTCCTCAAAGGAATAAGGAATTCTTCATATCAGAGTTAATCAATTTCTGCTCACAACTGTGGCTTCTTTTAAAGTCTTGTATCTGTCATCTTTATGTTAGGGCCAGGATCAAGAAAACTGAAACATCAGTGAGTATTCCTGTATGAGGACCTCCTGAGACCTCCAGGTAATAAAGACAAGTTTTGCAGTTTTAGTTTTCTGTGAAATTCAGACTACTAGAAAATTCAGACTACTAGAAAACTTCAAGGACAGCAGAATGCTGGTTTAGGGGTTTATTGTGTCCCCAGGAGATGAACATGTTTCTGAAATATTTCAGAAACATAAATTGAACACTTAAAAAAATAAAATAAAAAACCCCACTGCAGTGAAAGAATCAGTATTTAATAAAATCCTAAGATCACCCATGGCTGCACCAGAGCTTTCTCTGATTTATGATCAATRCATGGAATTTGGAAGAGTAATTTTKAATTGAATTTGGAATTTGCTTAGATTGTAATGACTTCTGATGCTAAGGCCTGTTAAAGTAACCTCTGAGCTGAGGCTGGGCAGGGTTTCTGAACTTCATTTATCTCTGACAGATTTAATCCAGGTCTCATTATCATCTCAGAGTTCCTTCAAGCTCTTGGAAAACAGTCAGCAAGGAAAGCTTTCCCAAGGGACTAAACCCATTTGGGAGTGTCTGGACTCTGAATCTGCCAAGATCAAAGTTTYTCCCATTCAGTTTTCATTCCAAGTCAGCTCCAATGCTTAGGCTGAGACTCACCTGAACTAGCGTGTCCCTGTGCAAGCATGACTAAAATAATGATATTTAAACTCTTAAAGTGTATTAAATAGTGAGATAGCCTAAAATCTAACCTAAAGCACATCACATTTGAAATAAAACTTTTTTGTCCTACTATCTATAAAATCTATGTGCTACAGAAGAGCTAATTCCTTCTTCTTTCTGAATTTATCTGCGTTCCTTGGGGGGTTTGGGTTGTGCCCACCTCACCCAGAACATCCCCTGTAAGTGCTTTGCTCACTCAACAGCAATGTGAGGGTTTAGATTCAGATTGCAGGAGACAAACCTGCAGTTCAATCTATTAAAGAGAGAAAGATCCATTAGATAAGACATAAAATCTGAAGTCCAAAAGAAAGCTTTTAGCTTTCCATCTACTGCTGCACTTGAGCAGATGCTCTCCACTTTACAGAGCAACAGTTCCTCCCAAAGGATTATTCCAGTGCACCCAAGCTCAGGTCAGGGGTAGAGTCCCACCAATTGAGAGGATATACAGGCACAGAATCAGATAGTATTTGTGCCATAATCTGGAAAAAAAATTACCATTTAACTTATAGAAAGTCAATTTGAGCTCAGCATATTCTGACACATTAATTTATCTCGCCTATTAACAATAAGTTTTTCAATTGTATTAAATCTTTGTAGACAGCTGATCACTTTTACCAAGATTCCATATTGGTTTGTTTTCCTGTGAACAATTAATATTTAATTAGTCAGTTTAGTTGAGGACAGAGACAAATCATTCCTCCAAACCCTTTCTGCTGTCAAGTGTGCTGGGAGTGGGGCTGGTTTCTGTGCTCTTGGCACGTTCCCCTCCCTCCTGGGACCCAGCAAAGCTGCCCTCAGTGCGTGTTCCAGACAAGAACACATTTCCTCTTTATCTCTGCATCACCCCTCAGTGAAAGCAGCCATGGCAGAGATCTGTCACAAGTTAGAGACCTCAATTTCTGAATGAGTTTGAATTTCCACGTGTAAAAGGACATCAGTAATTTTCTCACATTTTCCTAATCTCCCCTGATGGATTCAGGCCATGCTTTTCATTTACTCCAGATGTGATAACCAAACTGTCAGCTACGTTTCAGCTTTTCCTTTAATCTTCCCTGGAGCCAATAATAAAAGATTAGTAATTGACAGTGGTTGCCAGGCTAAGGGTAATGCTTATTTTAAACACGGGAAGCAAGAGCTGTATTCTTTGAAGGGATAATTTGGGGGAGGCCAGAAAATTGGATTACTTTGTTATCTGTTGTGTAAATGACAAAGATAGTCAGTGTCCTTAAAATGTCAAGGCAAGTTTAATTAAAAATTTTCTACCTAATTTGAAGGTGGGAGAAGAGAAGGAAAGAGAGGAAACACRATGGTGTTTACAGGTAGTTTAGAAACTTCACCAGGAAACAAATAATAACAAAAGTTATTTTAAAAAATCGATATTTTGATTCATAAACAAATTTTGAAACATACTKTTTCCTTTTAAGAAAAGTCTGTATCTACTCATCAGAAGATTAACATGTGCAACACACCRTCAAAATATTACCAATATTTTAAAAATACAAGGTTGGGAATGAAAGAAACATTCAGAAAAATGAGCTTCCCTAGAAAGAAATTCTCCAGCCACACCCTGAAATTTGTCTGCGAGAGGTGAATTTCACTTCACCTGTGCAGTCACCCAAGCCCTCAGCRTTACTACACCAGGTAAGAGCATTTTCCCTGCATTACATGCACAGCACATTTTTGTTTTCCCTTCCAAAGTGAGGGAAATTGCATGGAAAACATTAATACTTAGGGACAGATTCTGTTTCAGGCAGCACAGCTGAGCTCAACCCCACTACTGCACATAGAACTTCACTGAACTAATCAAACTGGGTACAGGAAATATGAATTTAAACACTGGTGCAAAACTGTGTTGGTGGGAAAACATAGTTTTACTGAGAAAAGGTGTGGATGAAATGTTGTCACAGACAGCAATGACAAAAGTCAGATTTTTGCTGAACTAAGGTGCACAGTTTAAAAAAGACAGAACATTTTTGGAAATTGAAATTATGATTTTTTTAATTAAATGCAGATTCTTTTTAAGATTCACATTGTTAATCAGTAATAGCACCATGTCCAATCAGCAATAAGACTGGATTTCAAGAATACAGACTAAAACCTGAATTAAATAATGATTCACTTCACTATCTCTGATAGAATCTAAAGGTCACCAATATATTGGCCATAATCCAAAATTGGGATAATTTTTCCTAGGGCAGGTAAGTGAAACAGTAAAATGCTTTTTATGGTTATGAATTAGAAGATAATTTGAATTTTTAAACCTTTAAGAGAGGAAAAAGTGGGACAGCAGGGTGATGGACAAGATGTGCCTGTTTAAAATACAGAACAGAACACAAGAATATCTTCATAGTGGCTCAGAGTCTATAAAWCAATGGGCTCTGTTTGTAATCTGTATCATACATCACAAAAATGAAGAGCTAGAATCCTTGTAACCAAATATACTAATCCTTTACATGAATGGAAAACATAGACAAAAAAATCTCAGCTGCAGAAAGTGTAATTTAATTTAGCCATGACAAGGAGAAAAGCAGTCTAYGTGCTAAATACTAGAGTGATATTTTGATTGCCCAACAAATGGCTCACTGRAAAAGGCAGAAAATGACAAAATTAAGTCTTGGTGGACTGAATTAATTCAYGTCCTGTTCCTTTCCCAAATACTTACAGACAACATTATTTTCCTCCTCTAAAAGTAAAGAACTGCAAGAGAGAAAATAGTGCACAAACAGCTCTTGACAGGTTATTTTTTTCAGCGTAAATTCTACTTCAGAAATTTTTCTGTTCAGACACTAACCTGAAGAAATGCCAAAAGAAGGAAAAAAACCTTTGGCAGCACAGTCCATAATTACATGAGTACACTTGCAGAGTTGTGTGAGTCTCACTTTCCTAAGTTCCCTCTTACACAGGACACATGATACACACTGGAATCRACCCAACCAATACAGGAATCTTTGCCAAAACCATCTTGCACCTTTTCATTACAAAAACATTGGAGACAGAAAGCAGGTTTTGCAGTGGGGTATGAARCACTCAGTCCAAGAATCCTTAGAA
The DNA here is from genome assembly GCA_014549065.1 of Cardinalis cardinalis. Classification (NCBI taxonomy): domain Eukaryota; kingdom Metazoa; phylum Chordata; class Aves; order Passeriformes; family Cardinalidae; genus Cardinalis; species Cardinalis cardinalis. The sequence continues at coordinate 2,095,057 of JACDOX010000077.1, read as the reverse complement.
GCAAATCACAGGAGCACTGTGCAAAAAGACAATATTCCTATTTACACAAGCTCTTCATGATGGAGACATGGAATTGCCCTCTGGTGTCATTCTATAGGTGGGTAAAACCTACTAAAAGGAATTTAGGAACCTTTTTTCTCAAAAGAAAATATCTGTTTCCATGCCAYTCATACAAGATTCTACCAATTCCAWCACAATATAATGAAATGGGAGGCAGATTTTGCTCTCAACTGCTGTTTATCAGTTGTGGGGCTGAGTTCAAGTGAACTGAAAATTCAAAATCAACCTAGGGATGCCTTTTACAAATATCCTACATAACATAACAAATATCCTTACAATCTTTACATGTTCTAGATAATCYATTTTATATTAATCTAGAGAGAGGAATCAGATTMAGTTTTACTAAATATGTTTCTATGTGTACTAATGTGTCTGTGCATTTGTGTAAGGGAAAACAAGGAATGGAGAGTGTATTGTAGAACTTCTCAACTGTAAAATTCAGTAATATTGACCTTTTCCACTTCATCCACTGCTCCCTAAGGACACACTRCATCTTCTAAAAGCAATTTTTAAGGTTATGTCTTAAACTAACAATACAGGTCATAAGAATATGAAGGTAGGAGAAATATTACTTTAGAGCCCACTGAATCATCAGGAGGGAATTCTGTCTTTAGAGCATGAGGAAATGTTTGTGATTTCTGATCAGAATATGCAGATAAAATACCCACAGTCCTGATTTGACTACAAGCACATAAAACCACATTGAGACTTTCTTGAAAAAATTCTCACTGTGAGAGTTTATGCAGAATTTGCATCTTGACTGTAATTAAGATGAGAAAAAGATTGTCTTTAGAGAGGGCACGATGACAAGGCAGTCAAGAGGATCATGACAATAAAAGTYGTCACCTTTCACTTTGACACAGATTATTTCTGTTCAAAGACACATGACTGGCAAATCTTCACAGCCATGATTGGCAAAATGCAGGTAAAAGCTTTACTTCAACTTAACAATGGTCAAACACCCCAATAAATCCCCTTTGGGACATTAAGAAATAAGTATTTATGCCACTAACCCAGTAAACTTGATTTTTAATATTATTATTTGTTACTGTATTTATTTCATCTTGAAGTTTACTTTTCTTTTGACAAATTAATCTTAGCTTGAATTAATTATTTGTTTTCACTGCTGTCTTATCAAACTTTTGAAATAACTTTAAACATGAATATGCATGTGTGTTATTTATCTACATCAAATGGTTTAACATGCTTTCATCAAAAATTCTTGCAAGTTTTTCAAGGTTCTTTGTCAGAATGGTAATTCTTTTATACAGCAAACTCCTTACAAAGTTAGTGTCTTTAGAGAAATGAAGTTTTGAGGTGGAAATATTGAATCCCTGAAGGTTTATAATCTTTAAAGTATTTTTTCACAGGAATATTCCTTTTTTCTCATTGCAATTATTAGAGCTGTATAACAGTTAAGAAAAATACACTGCTAAGCTTTCTTGCCAGACATGAAACTCATCTGATTTCACATTGTATTCCTATTCTACTATTGTTTCAGAGTTTTGTTTTCTTCTGTGGGCTAAATGGGGAAGCTGAAATCACCCATGTTGCACCCAAATGTGCCTTTAACATTGAATAAATTAGTGTATGGCCTATAAGTCACTTATGTGATGCAAAAAAGGGATCTGAAAGGTACAGACTGGAAAAAAAGGAGTTCCTGGTTAAACCAAAACAGTTCAGCTCAGTCAAGAGCAATAACTGAGTAAATTTTGAATTTATATCACTAAATTACAGAAACTTGAATGTGTGGCCCATGGGGTGAAGAGGGAACATTGCAAAACTCAAGGGTAGAACCCAAACTCTGCTGTGCTGGGATTTGGCTGTCCCAAAGTTGTGACAAACCCAGTCCCTCCTTCCTCAGTCATGTAGAGATGTGCATGGGGGGACTGGAGGGAAAAATGGAAATTCTTCCWGAGTCATGGCTCTCAAATCAGCACAACTTTATTTGGCAATATGGTGGTTGCACTTTTTCCCYTTTTCCTTGAGCTCCTCTCTCTATCATGCTTGTTGATAATTCATAAAGCAAGATGAGCTTCAGCTGATCTCATGGCTCCAACCCATCCACGTTCTCCTGTGGAAACTTTCCCATTATCCTGGGAAATTTACTGGACCTCACAGGGGCAATCCTAAGAATTATCCCAGGGACAATGAATTCTAATCCCCTTTTGGGAAAGGACTGAGCAGACCTCATGATCACAGTCTCTAAATGAAGTGATTTTTAATCACAGCACATAGGTACAGATGTGGTTTTGTTTCATAAATACTTTTTTTAAAGAAGTGCATCTTCTTCCTCCCTCCAAAAAAAGCTGGAAACTTAATATGTTGACTTGACTTTTAGCTTAACTTCAACTAAATGGAAAGACTCATGTACAGAAACTGGMTGGCTCTTAATGGAAATTGCTAAACAGTTCCAAGCAGTAAAGATCATAAGAACGTTAACAGCTTCATAACACAAGCAGCAGTGGCAAAAATAACAGCCAATACTTGAAAACAAGCACAATTTATGAATGTATTTTTGTGATCTGGCTGCCTCAATTGCAGGGAAGTGAGTTCTATGACCCAGCAAGTCCCACTGCACCCTCTGTCCTTTATTAACTTGTATTTATTCGGATATAGCCTTTTAAAGGAGCTGAGCATCAACAAACTGAAAGTGGAGTAGTACAAAAGGCCCAAAGGAAGGTTAAAAAAAAGTAATGGAAATCTATGTAGTTTATGGGCATCTAGGGAAATCACAGCTCTAGTTCTTTATAAGTTTAAAAATACAACTATTTCATTTTAAACAGCTTTTCTGCAACTCCAGACAGCTTCAGGTGGYACCARAAAAATGCACATTTTGCATTTCCCTGTGGTTTCTGTGATTATGCATCCTGATGCAATATGAGCAGGATAATTACATGGARTATGTTCAAAATGGAATTCTGAGCTCTTTAATAAGCAGCTAACCTTTCCAGAGGAACTGGAGCACTGAGCCTGCSCTGGGTCCTTCCTAAGCTGGCTGCAGACAAACCTGGAGCAGCACATGGATGTGCATGGACATGCAGACTGGTTTTACATGGCGATGAAATCTACACCAGGATGAGTTCAAGGTCTCCACATAAATTTCAGACTTTTTTCAGTCCAATCAGCTCCTCACATGGATGAGAAATATCTAAAGGACTGTCCTGGGCAGGATTTTACTGCAGTCTCAGACACAGCATTATCTTTCCCCTTTGCACAGCAGAGTGTTAAAGCTGTTGGAATTTTGGTGGATCTGTTTCAGCAATGCCACTGCCATCCAAACTTGTTGGCCCTTAAGCTGATTTCTCGGGGAATATCCATTTAAAAATATGTAAACACACACAGAGAACAGGCTCACCTGTAGCACAGTCAGGGATTGCCAACTGCACCCTCACTCAGCCACCACAAATTTTGGCAGCGGGTCCTGAACATCAACCTGTGYTCACTGGAATTGTGTAGGAATTAATCCAGATCCCTTTCCTGCCTCTCTCTTGTCCATTCAACATCATTTAAATTCACCCAAAACTTGTTACTGTTTGCACTGTCTCATTCAACTTTTATAGCAAGAAATAAATTACCAATGTAGAAGGTAGGGAAAGAATGTGAATGGATTAATGATAATTAAACCAATTTTAAAAACACACCATCATTTTGAGCTTAAAAGGTCCTCACAACCTCCAAAAAAACCAATCTCACCATTCCATCAGGTGTTTTGCAGTGCTCTGAGGTTTTTGAGCAATAWACAGATCCAGGGTTTGGAGAAGCAATAGGATTAACAATGAATTTTAAATGCAGTTGTCTGAATTGACACTGAATAGATTCACTTACAGATCAGTTTATTCACTTTGGCATTACAGAACTGCTCCTCTACTCTATTTTCATTGTGGTTTACTTCAAAAACGTGAAACCAGTATCACAAAGCTCTCCTCCCACTAGGAGTCAGCTTATTATTCCTGAAGTCCTTTTTTGTTCAATAAATACTTTTTGAATTAATGAAAAGGAAAAAAAAAAGAAAAGGTCTTGTTTAATTCACAGCAGATTTCAAATTGGAATTCCACAGCTAAAGAATATGCAAAATCTCACAAGTCACAGAAAACAAACCTGATTACAACTGGAAAAAGGGAAAGAAAACCCTCAGCAAATAAAGGCTTTGACCTCCACCACAGTTCTGCAGRAATAACTCATATGCAGGAGACAAATTCACAAATTCACAATCATCCCCTCAATAATATTATCTGGTGTCATTTAACAAATTCTGCACCCTTTCCATGGAGATGGCAATGAACAGACCTGGCCTGAAGGCCCCAGCATTTTATAATCCATCCACACTCAGGACACATTTCCCTCACCCACTCCAAAGTCCTAAAGCCATTAATCCCTTTTGCAATGCCATGCTTTGATATATAAATCGATATAATTTGTGGTTTTTTGAGCAGTACAATGGGGACCACCAGTGAGCACTGTGCAGTGTGAGCATGGAGAATGGAGAAACAGGAGTGAGGCTTTGCCCAGCTGACAGCTAATGAAGGGAAAGGGGTGGTGACAGCTCCAGCTGTTCATATCTTAAGTGCCACTTACTCCTTAAATGATTGCCAATTCACCATGACAAACAACGTGGAAGTGAAGTCTTTCTGCAGGTATACAATTAACTAAAATGATGACTTTGGTATTTTACATTACTGGATTTATTYTAATTGAGAAAGTAAAGAATTAATTACATTGTTTCAGCTTGTGGTTAATGCTTTTATTTTTTCATTCTTACTTTWTTTTTCCTCCTCCACTTAATTTTAATTTCCTGTAGATTAAAAAATGAATGCATTGAATAACAAAATAATAACTAAATAACCTTTCCTGTAGAAAGAAATCTTTTACATGAGGATTTTATTTTAAAATAAAATCTCAATTGTAGAAGTTCCTTCAGTAGGTGAGTAAAATTCTGAAGGCCTGGATTTTCAGCCTTCTCCCTTTKGGCTATAAAGGAGTGCCCATAAACCAGCTCAAGTGTCTCTCTTCTCCATCTCATGCCAAGGTACAGTGACTTCTCCTATCCAAATATTTATTATGTTGAGATTGTACTTGCAGAAAATGCAGTCCAAATCTTTAAAGCAGACAGAAGAATTCACATGAACCAACTTTACAAACTAAGAACTTAACTAGTCTTGAACAACCTGGTTTATAGAAGCTTTGACTTTTGAAATTACACTCTGGACCCCTCCCCAGGTGGTGAAAAAAAATTGCCCTTCTAAATTACCCATATTGTGGATTTTTCAGTCAATTCCACWTGGATAACTCATATCAGGAAAGTGTTCCCTTTTATTTCATATTCACTCCTAATTTTATGCTGAGGATCTGATGAGATACAGATCTGTATTCTGAATTTCTGCAATATGACCTTTCATGAATTTGATTTACTAAAGCCTCAGATGTGATAGTTCCCATTTGCATGCTTTGTTTTATAAGGATGACATTTTCCCTCAAACATTAACCTGCCATTTTATTGTCTCTCAATATGTTTCRTAGATGGAACAGTTTTGACTTGTCACAAAATCAAAATTGGTCCACAAAAATTAAGCTTTGGTAAGGAAAATGCTTTTCTTTTGCCTTTTATTTTTTCCTTGTGAGAGCAGAATTTCACATTAAACCTCCTCTGGTTTATTCTTCATGGAACACCAAGATTGTTTTCTCCTAGGCCATGTATTTTACATGAAGTCTAAAGTGCCTTTCATGTGGTCCTACAGTGAACTGGGGCCATCAARGTATTATCTATAGAACTATAGTTTAAAATGCTCTATACAATTATTTTTGCTATTCCATTCACTAAAACTTCTGAACTAGTTACAAAACTGAGCTCTCTGAAATCACTGACATGGTTTCCTTCTCTCTAACATGGTTTTTGCCATGCAGGCTGGATGTTTMTCTACATCAGCCACASAARGAATTAAGGATTTACTGAGACAAAACATAGGAAATTATTGCAGGGAGAGGGAATTGTTKCATATTCCTTCTTATGAATTTCCAATTTCTAGTCTTTTGCTTCTATTCAYACAGCTAAGGTAGGTGCAAATCTCTTTTTCAGTATTTGATTCCTTTGGTGAATCAAGAATATCTGCTGGGGACTGTGCTGCTTCATCTCTCCMCAAAATGTAAACATAAATATGCRATTATTTTCCTCCAAAAGTAAAAATAACCAAAATTTGATTGAAACACATGTTATTAGCACTTATTAAGAAACAGGAGTTATACTTTTTGTTTAACAATAATTTTTCTTAAAATAAGGATGCACAATGTTACAAAGGAATGCAAGAATGACTTAAAATTCATGAGAGAAYGCCTTTCTCAGTATAATTAAAACATTTTTGTAAAATACAGAGTGTGAATTTTTAATAAGCTATTGTTAGTGCACTACCAACCTTGAAAATTAAATACTGTGCATTTTAAGACATTTTGACATCTCTGCTGTAAAAACCAGTACAAAATGTGCACTTCTCTTCACACTAAGTACTGAACTGAAAGACTCCCTGCAGATCATAATTCCCTCTCTTGACTCCAGATTTTGTCAAACTTTTATAAAAGCTGTCATGAAAAGCCCAGAGGAAGCAAGTCCCAAAGTATGGCTTATCCATACCACATATTATTTGGGATCATGGCAAATAATTATGATCAATAGATAGAATTCTTATTCTAATAATATTGGTGCTACACAGAAAGCAACAGATGAATAAAATACACAATCCTTGTAGCAAAAAGAAAATTCCTCAAAGAGTAGGAAAATAAAATATGCATATATATATATATATATTAATAGATATAGATATATATAGATATATAGTGACAGGACAAGGAGGAATGTCTTCAAACTGAAATAGAGTAAGTTCAGATCAGATACCTGGGACAATGGAAGGTGTCCCTGTCCATGGCAGGGGTGGAATGGGAAGGGCTCTTCCAACCCAAACCACCCTGTCATCTATATTGACAGTCTGGATCTTTCAATCCAGCCCTTATTTTCCATGAAAACAATGAGGCATCMATAAGARAGTAGTTTTAAAGGTATCCTCAAAYATCTCCMTACTATTACTCTGGAGAAATGGGATCATATAACGGGATTTAACCCAATTCCATGTGGAGGCAGGGGAGGGATCTTCCCCAGGAYATTCTGGTCTCAGGGTCTTGTCCTGCCCACATGAACTCCAAGCTGTCCTGAGCCTTTCCCTGGTTTTTCTGAAGAGAGGGGAGTTGGGTTTGTTTCTTTATTTTCCTAGGAGGGTGTTTTGTTKTTTGAGATTATTTTTTTTTCAACTGTGTGTTTTATAGAACTGTGTACCTGACAGAGACAGATCTGGTCCACRGCAAGATGTTGTAACATCACCCAGGAAAGGTTCAGGCTGGGCTGAGCAGGCCTGAATGATTTACAGCATTTCACCCAGCTCATAAACTTTCCTGGGAGCAGCAAACTTCACTGGGAAATACCCMCCCAACATCGACGTTGGGGCAGTTTGTGCCCTCCTGACCCCAAAGTGAGTGTGGCCTGGGGACAGGCCAGCTCGGTGTGGCCCCCTCCAGGCACAGTCCTGCCCCTGATGCCTTAGGATTGGAGCTTTTATATTTTTCATGTGTTTGTAATCCTGCAGTTCTTTAGTGTGTAACTCTGAACTCCATGTACAGTGGGAGCTGCTGCTCTCCCATTGGGGGCAGACACAACAATTCCTCTCCAGGCTGGGAACCAAGGACACCTCACTGCCTCAGGGCCCAGAGATGGGAACAAAAGTGAGTTGGGGGGAGAAAACGTGGGGTAAATGACTTCATTACCTGAAGCTGTAATTGGAAGATTAACCCCCAATATACAAATGGACCACACTTATAAAAGTGTGAAAACCTATGACCCATTATCCATTTTTGGGTGCAGCCCCTGGGGAGCTTCATCTGCCTGAAATGTACCTGAAGGCCCTTCAATAAATATATTTTTTATTCTTTTATTTCTGGCCTCTGTTTTTAGGTAGCCCAAAAGGATCCCCCCAGCACTCAGCTCCTGCACCCCACGGCCCCAGAGCATCCATCCCCCCGTGCTCCCACTCTGCAGACCGCAGAAATCCCTCTTGCTGAGGGACTGAGCACTGCAAGCCCACCCTTTCATGTCTCAAGGGACTGTGAGGAGAAATCTTTGCCACCAGGGCTCTTTTCAAAGCAGAAACAAGTGATTTTTCCCATTTCTCTCCTTGCTTTTTGCAGCGGTGCCTCTGATGGGGTGACCACTTGCTGCAGGCACTCTTGCCGTGTTGGGGGCCTGTTTTATTTCCCAGCTGGCAGAGTATTGCTCATGTAGCCTTGCAAAATTACACCATACATTCTTTCACTTCCCCCCAAAGCTCCAGAAGCAGGCTGGCAAAAAAAAACAAAGCTCAGGTTTTTCTGGAGATGGATTTTCAATACCTGAGCTCCTCAYTCCTCACACGCCTCATCCATTATTGCCATACAGGCTGGATGTTTATCTACATCAGTCACACAAAGAATAAGGATTTACTGAGACAAAACATAGGAAATTATTGCAGGGAGAGAGAATTGTTTCACATTCCTTCTTATGAATTTCCAATTTCTAGTCTTTTGCTTCTATTCACACAGCCAAGATAGGTGCAAATCTCTTTTTTAGTATTTGATCCCTTCAGTGAATCAAGAATATCTGCTGGGGACTGTGCTGCTTCATCTCTCCACAAAATGTACACACAAATATGCAATTATTTTCCACCAAAAATAAAAAAAACACAAGCCCTTCCCTGTGACTACCCCAATCCCTCATCCTTCCCCGAAAAAACCCAACACCATTGGTGCCTTCTGTGGTCATGGAATAGTTTCAGCCTGTCCAGCAYTGAAAATCAAGACAAAAAAGTACCACTTGTCCAAAAGGTTCTTCAGGTAATATAAAGACATTTGGAAGATTTCACATTCCAGGAGAAGGAGTGGGAGGGCTGCTAGAAATGCTCCATCAGCAACACCAATTTCCCTACAATAGCTGAGACAGCTGAAGTAGGGAAATTATCTTTATTCAAAGACCGTTCTAGCAACTAACATGGTGATTAAAGCACTGCATGCTCATTTATTATTTCTGTATTCTCATTTATTTTTACTGAAATCCTAAAATAAAATTACTGCCCAAAGTATAGCTGGTTTATTCCTCATAATAATCCAGATAGATTTTTACCACCATAATATTTAAGCATTTTATTTCCTAAGGCATTAAACACAATTTACACTTAACTGCAACAGAGTGCCTGGTATCAAAAATGTTGGGCATTTGTCTGAGACAAAAGGATTTGGGTTTTTTTTTKAATAATTATATATTTGTCCTTCTTTTCACTCTAATTCAGCTATATACTTAAGAAATACAAAAAGATATGTGCTAGACTATCGAATTTTATGCATTTAAATCTAGAATTCAATAGATTTTATTAAAATCAATGATAATCTGATTTAACTCCTTCGAAAAAGTTAGTCCACTAGAAAAGAAAAAAACATTTTTTTTCTTAATCATAACTACTTAGAAAAATGAACAAAATTTATTTTCACACAAATGCCTACAGATCATTTTTAAAGGCATTCAAAAGCCAGGCTTTTACTCTCCCTTCAATGAGATTGAGAGGGAAGGTTTATTATTAAGTTTTTCATGCCAAAGTATAATCAGATTTATCTCAGGGATCAAAGATATTTTTGCAGGTTTAGCTGAAGTATTATCCATCTGTCAGGCATGGTCCTCAAGATTTTGGCATTCTACTGATAGACATGAACCCCCCCATTTCTCATTCCTGCTATCTCCTGTTAACAGAACAAAACCCCAGCTATTTTAAATAGTTWTAGCTATTCTTATCTCCTTAAGAAACTTTTAAACAAATTGTATCTATAGAGTAAAAATTGAAGAAATCCTAACTAATCTGTCATCGCAAAAATACTAAAGGAATTTTAAGATTATTTTACAAATACCAGAAGTAGACATTGTTCTTTAAATGACCTACTAAAGTTTGTCAAGCTAAACAATTTATAAACTTATACAGCTAAATTCAACTTATCTTCATCTTTGAAGTTTGCCTCTTTTATTCAAGATCTAAAGGAAGACTTCACCTGAAAGCTTGTTGTACTTTTTGACTGAAAGCCTTTGTTCTCCTTTCCAAATAAAATTGTTTATAAGGAAAGATTACCTAAAGAAAAGAAAGAATACTCTCAATCTTATCTTGAAAGAGAAAGATTTGAGGCACTGAAAGATTCTTCCCTTACTGTAACAGCCATGAAATTATAATTTCTGGAAAGCAAGGACACAGRGGATGAGCACTCAGGAGACAAAACCTCACCAACCACATTTGACCCTTTTTTCCTGCAGAACCTGGGGAACTCTCAGCCTAGTGACCAGTTTGACTGCTCCTCCCTGTCGGGTTTGTTGTTGCTGAAATGGCTCCTSAGGTATCAAAAAGTCTCTTTTTCTCAGCCCTGTSCTCAAAGAAGTTGAGATTCCTCAGCTCTGCTTTCCAAGGTTTTTTATTTTCTCTTATAGATAACATTCTTTTACTTGCTGAGATCTGTCCAGCARATTGGGTTGTGGCACACTTACAGCTCTTTATACTAAGAACTACGTGCACTTTATTCACAATAATTTTCCAACACCTATCACCTATGTTAGACAGTCTGTCTCTACTCTAAACCAATCCAGAAGTGCCACCATCACAGCAGAAGATGAAGGACAAGAAGGAGAAGGACAGGACACACCCAGATTCCTCCATCTTGCTTCTTGAACCCCCATTCTAAATCCCCAAAATTCTACATTTTCACCCTGTGGTCAATTCACTAACATTCTACTCAAACCCTTGTGGCTTGTAAATCTTCACACAAAGTTGGCAATTGTTTCCAYGGGTTAAAATTGAAGGCACAGGTGTCTTTGACTCTGTGCCACAGTCTCGAGTCCTCCAGGGCAGTCAGGGGAATGGCTTGGGTTCCAACACCTCCCTAAGTGCCTTCAAAGGAAATTATTTCCTGTGATGTGAGAGTGGAAGCACCAGCCAGGCTGGGCTGGGGCTGTAGCTTTGCTCATCCTTTTCATTCCTCACTGATTGCTGCTGTGAAAGGCTCCTGCAGAGGTCCCAGGAACGAGTCGTGATCTGAGCATGCAATAATTACAGAGAGCAACTCTGTGCCTGAAATAGGAGCTGCAAGCAYTCCTCCTGATCCAGTCCCCCTCACTGCCAAGATTTTCTTGCCATAWAACCCACCCTTGGCCAGAAAAAAGCTGAAACATTTCAAATACTCATCCCCTGACTCTCTTGCTGAGATCCTTCCATTTTAATGCTRTGAATGTTCATAGTCCACTTTAATGAGAGACAGAGTATGGAACAAGCCACTACTGAARGTAATTTAACCTGTTTCAGTTCATTTCAAGAGGAAGCAGAAACACTCATTTTCTAGAAAAATAACACACAAGTTGTGCAGTTACAGCTGCACAAACTGACCCACCTCATCATTACTTTGCATGAAAAGCTTAATTCGCRAGAAAATTCTGCCAATTCAGAATTCCATCTTCAGCAAGAGAATGACTCAAAGGCCAACCTCTAGAACTGAACCATCTAGAATTCTGTGCAATCTGTGCTCATAATCCAGAACTACTTGTACACTCCGACTGAGCATGAACTCTTAACGGCACCTCCTCTGCAGGAAAGTAAACAAACAAAGTCATCTCAAAGAGGTCTTGATCCCCCTGGTATTATCTTTTACAGGTAGAATGGTGCTGCTCAGCAAATATGTCCTGTAAGACATTCTGTCTCTATAAAATCTGTACAATCCTTTCTGGGCTGAATTGCCCCTGGCAAAGAAATGTTGGAAAATGACCTCAAGCAACTGTGCCACTGGGATCTGTCATCATTTGACTACAACCTAATAAAATTCCAGTCTAAGGCAAATTTTCATTAATTTTATAGCTCCTAGAAGACTAATATAATACATATATATAACTTTTAAGTTTATACCTATGCTTGCTGAGCTTAATCTTTAATTGTAGCCCAAATCAGCCAAGCACTTAAACAGATGCTTTATTTCTGAACACTCAATTCTACTGACTTTGATGGGCCTCTGTAACATCAGGTGCCTGCTTCAGTGTGGTGCAGGATTTACATGGAGAGTGCTGAGTGATGTGAAAATCCACCCTTTCCTAGGGGTGCATTTTTTTTTTCTAGTGGGTGTTTTGTTGTTAATAAGGAAAATAAATGAAAGCAAAAAACCATCATAACAGCAAGACAAAACTAAAAATAATAACAGCTTTCGTACCTCTCTAAAATTATAATTGATATTGAGAAGCTGCTGTTACTTTCTCCTCACACTTTCCAGTGGATGCAACCTAGACCTTTGCTTTTGTAATCAGCTTTTAATTAAGCCAATGAGTTTTTCACATTACCCTYGTGCCTGTAATAATTGTTATGATTCTATTACCTTCTTTGTTAAACACATTTGTAGTTTTAAATGACAGGAAGTCAAGCCAGCAATTTGTAAAGATGTGTGAATAAGGAAATTGCTCTATTCATAGGCTCATAATGAACAGAGAGATAACATAATAATGCTTTGTATTCTCTCACCCTCCCAGCAGAGGAAAGAAAGGCAAAGGAGGTGGCCTGGATAATTTCCTGCAACCCTCCCTTTGTTCTTAAGGCTTTTTACCAGTGTTTATTGAGTGATGTAAAGCAAGACAGATCGTCCAACCCAAGCTTGGAGCTGTTTTAGYGACAGGGCTTGCAAGGAGAAGGAGGAGCTCATTCATCAGAGGAAGCTGCTGGAAAAMAGCCAAAAAAAGCCAAGTGCGCCCATCCCTGTCTCATTCTGCTCCATCTAGGGCTCTGCTGCTGAAACAGGGGCAAAYCTGAGCTGTTCCAGCCCTAAATCCCACCTCATGTCAGTCACCAGTGTAAACAGAAGATACYTGAGGCACTTTGCTGCTCGAGAAATTCAGGGTGCTGTATTTGCGGAGTGCCCGGACAAAGGAAGGAATGATGAATCTGACTCCRTGTTCTCAGAAGGCTAATTTATAATTTTATGATACTCTATTATTTTAAAGGAAACGAAACTAAACTTTACTAAAGAGTACAGAAAGGATACTTCCAGAATACTAAAAAGCTACTAATGAAACTCTTGGCTCTCTCCAGAGTCTGACATAGCTGGGCCCTGATTGTTTCATAGGTTTCATGTGAATTGTTTTGACTTATTGACCAATCACCTTTTGGTAAATAATCGCCAAACACATTCCAAAGCAGCAAAACACAGGAGAAGCAAATCGGATAATTCTTGTTTTCCTTTTTCTCTGAGGCTTCTCAGCTTCCCAGGAGAAGAATCCTGGGCAAAGGGATTTTTCCAGAACATGTGGCTGTGACAGTCAGGTTAAACAATGGGGAGTCAAAGGGGTCAGGTGAACTTTGGCTTTGGAACCTCCCCAGACACCTGTCAGAGGACACAGGGGGCAAGGAGACAGCCTCAGTGATGGTGTCACTGTCCCCTTGCCCTTCTTCCCAGGTTCCAGAACAAGTCACACGCCCAAACCCACAGGAAGGTTCAGCTGCTCCTCTGCCCTCGGAGCCTCTCCCCACACCAAAGAGTTAAATCTGCACTTTCTGCCTTATTTTTTCACAGAACCCTCAAACACCACTGAACAGATGTATTTCAAATAGGAGGGAAATAATATTTCAGCAGATAGTTTGTCAAAAAAATGATACTTACTTGGGTATTTAAAGAGATTTTATAACTGCACACTGCTATTCAATCCAGCTCCTTGATGTTTTCCCCACTGTTTAGAGGCAAACCAAAATGTTCAAACATTGCTACTAATTATGTACAAAATTCTGAAGAGCAGAGCTAGGAATTCATGCCAATTTGCTCACTTTAAGTGCTGCTCACTTTCCAAGTTCTGTCAAAATTTCTATTTGAACCTGAYGAAATTTTCAAGGATAATTTTCCATTAAAAGTCAGAACACAAAAAAAAAAACCCAAAAAAACAGAACAGAAAACACATCAGGAGTGAGACTCCTGCCTGCCCTTACTGCACCCACATCTGGAACTGAATCTGTCCCAGCAATCTACTCTCCATAATTTTTTCTCACCCAGCTTTCCTACATGCTACTTCCTCTTGCCCCAAAGTATTTATCGTATTTAAGAGGTTTCTTTGCAAAAAATAAGTAAATTGTAATTCAGGGTTGGAAATTTTTCCCTGCATCACAATAAGAATTTCTTAGGCCCAGTGTAGCTTCCCTTGCTGACACTTCTTTCCAATGATTGTGACTGACTTTCAGAATTTTCAAGTGTCTTTAATTACCATTCAAAATGAAAGTTTGTATCTTATGTTCGGAGTTATGCTCTAATTATGTGTTTTGTGAGAACTTCATTACAATGGGTTAAACACTAAAACCGAATTATTGCTTCCCAGTTTTATGGAATTGAAAATACCAGCAAAAGGAAAGCACTAAACCGGGCAGTTTTCTGGGCTAAGGAAAGTGGCAGAAACTTTCTGCATTATCACAAATTTTGATTTTTTTTTCTCTMTATTTGGCATCTTTAAATTCACTTTAAAACACACATACAAAGTGCCAGCCAAACTCAAGTCTCCCAACATCAAAATGTAAAATACATTCATAATTCAAATATTTATGATGCCATTTCAGTGATTTGATTTATCAGGAGAGGTGATTAAACCTGCTCAGTGTTTTCACCAACAGAGAGGAGGAGCCAGCACTCTTGGGGCAGCCTGGAGAGTTCATTGTGACTCACTTGTGTGAAATGATGTATTTCACACTAACAGGCCTAAAATTAAGATTAAATGACAAGTCAATTGCCCAAGTCTCCTAATGAAAGGAAAATGTACATATTTGCTCTGCTTAGAGCATCATTCCCACATATATTTCTCTATTCTGCTGCAATAAATTCAAGGAACTGATGTTGGGATAGATAACAGTTTACATTTATACTTTGAATAAAATAAACAGTTTTTTTCTTATTTGCAAATAYTTTATCTTAAATTTTACCCACATGAGCAATTTTTCAGCTTTGCACAGTAATTATACAGTGATGTATTTGACCTTAGCAACAATAACAAAAACAGCAATGAAAAATACACTAGATATGATAAAGCCCCAGAGATCTTAAGCCTCAATGTGGTTATTAAACTTTTGTATTTTCATTAATCAGAAATATCAGCCTCCTTTGGCTGTCACCAGGGTATCTGGGTGTGCACATTCTCTGCAGATCATTAGCACAGCTTTCTGCCTCTGTGTTTCCTGTGCTGGTGTCCTGAGTGTTGGAAATACGAAGCAGCAACAGGCACAAACTACACTGAAATATTTTCTTCACCTCCCTTGGAGGCCTTGGSAAAGACATCCCTGTCCCAACAGACCCTCAGTAACAGCACCATCATTCACAACTCTGGTGATTTCCTTTCCTTGAACATTTCATGCCTGAGTTCAACTCCAGAACCCAAAAAGTGACCCCTGTGAGCCTCACTGGCAGGTAAAGAGCTGGCTCAGATGGGTTTTCCATCATGTCCCATTCATGTCCCATTYCTAGTGGTGGTCACAAGATGATGCAAAATTACACCCTAAATTTCCAGCACGTTTATCTAAAATTACTTTAGATTTGTCTATAATTTTAAAGCACAAGTGGGCTTTGGGCAACAGCTGAGGGAGGAGTGTTATTAACTGTCATTAACCCAGCAGGGGCAGGAGTGTCCCAGCAGTGAAATCCTGGGCATCCCAGGCTGCCACCTGAAAGGGGAAGGGCTCAGGGAGTTCTGAGTCACTTCTGCATGAGAAAGGTAAAACCTCTCCTGTCTGCCTGAGGGGTCTCCACAGACACCAAAAACTGAGAGGTTTTTTTTCTTTGTCCTAACTGCTTCTTTGTAAATAAATGAAAATATTTATACCACATGAAGGCAGAATCTTTTCTGATAACTAGTCTGAATGCAGGATAGTCACCAGGGCTGAAAAGAGTTGATAAAAATCTTGGTTTGTGTGWAATGTGGCTGCCTGCTAATGGATAATCAGAATTAACTCCTGCAGGAAAGAAGTTCTGAGGTTTTTGTCAGTATACACAGAGAACCAAAGTTAAATGTTCCTACTGAGTTTAGTRTTCTCTGTTCTCCCTTGCAGGGGAGCAGAAAATAGAATTAAAAGGGTTTCAGAGCCAGCAGCAAGTTTAAGAAACATCTGCCTATTTATTATGTGTATGACRGAAGCTCTCTTACCTACTCTGGACATAACTAAATACCTGATATCCTGGAGTTACCAATAAAAATAACTTCCTATTGTTGAGTTAATTAGTTATCTACACTCAGCCTGTTGCTCTGTGCTGTATCTCATTCCTCTTCATGTTCCAGTTCAGCAATTTCCCACTGAGCAATTGTTGAGTACATACCTAATCCCATAAGCAATCTGCTTGTTATTTCAGCTTTTGAATCAGGACATCTTTCAATTTTAACTTACAGCTCGACAAAAGGCAGGGCTCTGTTTCCATCCTGATAAACAAGGACTATTCTACCAATCTCATTACATTCCTCTGTAGCAATTCACAATTCAAAACCTTACTTAAGTCCGACTAAGTTGGCTGTAAATTGACCACTTAAACCTCAGCTATAGGAACACCAAACACACCATCCAAAGGTCATTTTTAAGATAACTGCTCATTAAATTATAGATATGAAGAGACAACCCTTCAGYGCTGAGCAAAGGAGTTGAGAAGTGTTTTCATTCTTTCCCAAAAGAATTTCACTGTTGTGAGCTCTTGTCCTTCCCCACTTCTCCCATGCTTGTAACTCAGTGCTGGCAGCTGAGGCTGCAAAAACACTTCTGCTACTCTGGAAGGGGCAACTTGATGTAAAATTGAGGCTGTATCAGCTTTTAAGTAGTGTTGAAAACTGGTATGGACATCCTAACTGCAGTCAGAGGAGCAGTGTTATCACAGGGAGGGTCACTGCAGAAAGTTTTTATGACTAAATTTGCACCAAGCCATAAGCATCACACCTCATGTGGATTTCCCCGGCTGATGAATCAACACCCTGAGAATGCCATGTGATAAATCTGTCATTATCCTGAGCCATAGGGTCATCTCCAACCAGCTCCTTTTCATGGCAATCACAACCTGGTCCTTTAGGGACTTCTCCCAGTGCCACCTCATGACACAGATCTTCTACTACCCCATGACATGGARMYTCTTCTACCCCAYGACATGGAGATTCTTCTACCCYACGACATGRAGATTCTTCTACCCCAYGACATGGAKMTTCTTCTACCCCAAGTGCTGAGAATCTGAGCCAGGATCCTTAGAGCTCCCTGTGAATGCCATGGATTGCACTGTCACTACCCAGAGAAGCCACAACTCACAGCACAGACCTGCTCCATTTCAGCAGCTGTTTGCAGGCTGTGCTGCTCCACAAGGGACAGGTTTGCCAGGAGGACAGAACAGGCCATGGGTAATAAATTCATCACCTGGCAAACCAAAAAGTGTCCTTACACAGCTCAAAGTCCAGCTTCATCATTGAATTCCCACATATTATATTTGGAAGAGAGAAAAGAGTTGAGAGGCAGGAATTTTGTTTGATTTAACCAAATTMAAATAATACATCAAACACCTGGGACACTTTCTAGAATATCCTTGTGTTTTTCTTACATACACTGCCAGCATTAAATAGATAGTTTGAGTGTACTTGCAAATATCACTTATTTTCTGTTTTAAACAACTACCACAGAGTCTGTCAGAGAGCAAACATTGCCCAGAACCAGTAAAGGAAAAATTGAGTTGAGAATCAGCAGAAGAGGGCAGCATCCTACCACAGTTTAAAGTCTATAGGCTCGGCTTCCCGAAGTTGAGACATAACARGCAACTTCTGTTGAATGCTAATTTTGCTCAAAGATGACCTACATTCGTTAAAATTTTCCCTTTCATTAGCACACAATATATCACCTTTCTAGTTAAGCATTTAAAACCCCCAATAATCCCCTGTAAGCTAATTGCCAATAGCAGCTGATAACATTTGCCACAGTAACTTCCCTTTGTGCACCCAAGCACAGCTCCCATTTCACTCTGATAAAAATGAAATTTCTAAATGGAAGGAGCAGCAATAATGCTCCAGCTCCAAAACAGAGCCTGAAGAAGGCACCRCTGAACACTGCAGGGTTTTATCTCACAGCTCCCTCCACTATTTAAACAATTGTTTGGAATCAGAAATGAAGAACATCTTAAGAGCATAGTCACAATTTTAATATTCAAACCTTCATGGGCAATGCAATTTCCACTGGAGAACACATGGACCATGCAACAGCTTGCCCTGGGCTCTCTTTGCAGACTTCATATTTATGTGATTTTAAGGGAATTCCAATACATTATTTAGGTTGTTCGGAACTTTTCTAAAATCTACTCAGCCAAGCCACCCAGTGTGAATAGTTTTTCTTTCTCCCAGCATTTAATCTTTATGTACTTCTACCCTGATCAAATGATCAATAAGGACACAAATATTTCAGGCAGAATGCCATCATTTGCTTGAAAAACAAATAAAATGAAATACCACTGGAACACAATATAACTTTTATGAAGTGTAAGTAAGATGAACTTTTATTTCCCTACACAGAAAAAAAGACTAAATTCTTGATGGAATAAACCTGTCTAGCATAGACTTTCTTTTTAGCATTTAAGGCATGCATTTATATTCACTAAGGAATAATTGATTAATAGCATCAAGAAGGAAAAAATTAAAAGTAAGGAAGATGTGACATGCTTTTCATTATTTTTTGTGAGTTCTGAGTGATTCTTACTGAGAAACAACCACCAGATACTTCAAATACAGTAAAATGTGGTGTTAACAACCCCTTTGTAATGGAAAACATTGATCTCTACAGAAAGGTGGTCTTGGGAGATATGAATTTATCTTAAAATTCCATACTTGAGATCAAGCAAGGTAGAAACAGGTGGTTTCCATAAGGAACTACCTTATTATCTATTATTCATTTATTCCATGCCAAAATGCTTACAAGGATCATTTGCTTGTTTGTGGTATCCTTGCAGCCTAAATTTCTGCTAACAATACAATTTTCTCCTGTTTCACTTAGGAAGGAAGGTGTGTGCTGGTTTCTGTGTGTAAAACAAATGTACAGAGAACATGAGTGAGACCCCAGACCTCTTCCTCTGATGGCCTGAACATGCCCCAGAGCTTTGAGAAATATCAAATTCTCTGGGTTGCTGCCAACATACTTAAAATTATATTCAAGGTCAGGCTGGATGGAGCATTGAGCAACCTCTTCTATTTCTTGGAGGTTTTTTGTTGTTTTTTTTTCCCCTGTTGTTTTGTTTTAAATTTATTTAATATTTTACTTTGTTTCRAGTTGATTGCATAATGTCCATGCATTTGTCACGGCTTAATGACTGTAATTATAACAGGGGCACTTTAGCTTTTAACACCCCTCTTGCCAGAGGCAGCACATGTATTTTTCCCTCTGCATTCCATTTATTTATTTTGTGTCTGGCATGCCTGGTAGATTTTTATGGGTAGAATTTAAAAACAAAAAAAACCCGTTAAGGACTGGTTTAATTAAATATAAAGACAAGAAAACAGTATCTTAAGATGATTATAAATTCCAGAAGATTTATAAATTATGATATAAGTGGTTATTACAAGTGCTCTAAGGTCTTGGTTGGAGTTATAAGTGTACTGAACATGGCCCTCTGGCTCTGCAATGAAGTAAGAGGCACAGYCACCCCACAAAAGCTACAAGAGGTGATTTACATCCTCAGTTCAGGGTTTTTTCATCAAATCATTGCTTAGCCCAAGGAATGGGACAATTCAGGACCACARGAACTATCACAAAACCCGAATTAAGAGATTTAAACAGATTTAAACCATTTTGTGTTGCCTCATTCCACTGTTCAAAGGGCATCCAAAAAAGGAGATGAAGAAAATAAGGCAGCGTAGAAAACGCATCAAAAAGTCAATGAAACTCATCTCATGTGAAAACCATTCCAGGCCATAAATGCTGTTCTAATTCCCTGTTTATAAAGCCATATAAAGTGRATCCTCCCATCTTCAAGAACTTTGCCCAAATTGTCAAATTTTCTTTGCAAGGTAATGCAAGAACTTCATCAAGCAGAGCCAGCGCTGCCCCTTGTCTGGATGAGTTTTATTTCAGGTAAGTTAACAAGGGACTCTGATATCAGTATGGCAAAAAAAACGTTCTTTTCCCCACCAATTTTCCATGGCAGGAAATTGTAGTCAGATGGCTTTTTACTGTAGCATCAGTTTTTAAATCTTTAATGAAATTACCCTTACAAACATCCTGTAAAACTGTGAAGTGTTATTCAATTCCACTGGAGTAACCGAGGTACTAAAACCTAAATGACTTAGAGAAAAACTGGTGAGAAAAAACGCTTAAGCTGAAATTTCTTAAACCCTAGTCTAGTGGCTTATTCCCYGCGCTTTCTCTGGGAAATGTGATTAAATAAGAAAATCAATAAAGATTTAGGTTTGCCAGATAAAACACAAAAGCTTCAAAGTCGCTGACAAGAATTCAGGGCGTGAGGCCAAGTTTTCTCTGACTTGCAGAAGTGGATCAGTTAATAGCATGAAAACAAGGTAATAAGGAGAAAATGAGACATCTGCCTCAGGTGTAGCCACGAGGTGTGTCCTCAAGGGCTTCACTTTTATTTCTGAGCTAAGGGCACCTGAGGAATTCCTCAGCCCGTTAACAGGAGGGTGAAAATCCCTTTGTTCCCAATGGCTGCAGGTTCACCCCAACTCAGGCAGAGGTGATAAAGAACTCTCAACATCAAATTCACTTCTCACTCTCCTGGAGTCTGTGCCAGCCTCTAATTGTAAATCAGTGAGAAGAGAAACCAGTACTGAAAACCTGGGCTCCCCAAAAAAACCCAAATTCATCATTCAAAAAAGTGGCACAGTATTGATGAAATAGCAAGTGAAATAAATGTACAGCTTCCAATCACCTTTGTAAAATTAAGGCAATTTTGATTAAACACTTATTCTCTGTATATATTTATCTGTATTTTCATTCTCTGACTATAAGAAGAAACTTGCATTTAAATTGGTTTAGAAAACTAAGGTCTTGAAAAGTAAACACAAACTGTTGTTTCAAATAAATATTTCATGTTACTGCGAAATATTTTTTCTGGTCTGTGTTTCATTGTTAGTCTTCTTTAGCTTATCAAGCCCAGAAGATCAATTATCTGACTGGCTTTATACAAAAAGATCAAAGGAGATAACACACCAAGTTTGGGAAAGCAGCAGCAGCTTCTGCCATGCTAGATAAGAAACAAGGTCAACAAACTTTCAGAACTGAGCTGAAAAAAAAATTAAAAATAGGTGTTTTCTCACGAAGGGAAGATGCATCAGCCCTACTGCTGTCTGCAGAGAAGGTAAAATATTGTTCTTCAATGACAGTGGAAAAAATGAAATCTAGCTAATTTAATTCTCCTCTCTTTTTACATGCAAGCACCACAGATCAGGGGGTTAGCTCTGTTATTTATTAGAAACTTTACAGACCCTTTATTCTTCTTCTTGCCTGTGTTTCCTGAAAAAAATCCTGCAACTCAACCCTATAAATGACAAATGTATTCTTCTTTTTAGCTCATGGAATGATCCTCTTTGCTCTTTTTGATGGAAATATCTGGCGCCTTCTAGGCCAGAATAACAACCTAACAATGCTTCAGGATGAGTACCTACAGCCTATGGAGGTCTCTGTATAAATGTCTGTGGACTATTTATATTTTGTGATCAGTCATTAATAAATATTTCATAGTCATCTTTGGGTTTTGGGACTGTAGTTTTTTGTGTCTGCTTTTGTTTTCAAACAGACAAGAATTGGTGAAGTACTTCAAGAACTCTTCATAAAGAACCTTCAATTTATTATTAGTTTAWATGTAATTAATCCATGTAATTAATACATGTTTCCCCTTTAGCCTGGCAATTATGGATCAGTTTGAAAGCAAAAATGGTTGTTTACTTTTTAATGACCTTTATCATGTAAGTGTAATGATAAAGAAAAAATAAATTGGAGATGTTCCTATYAGAAAAAAGATGAGTTACCCATGAATGGAATTCAGAATAGGATGAGGAGCAGTTTAAGGGGAGAGCTGAGCACTGATTAAAGATGGGCTCTGCAGGACCATCAGAATGTGCTGTCCATAAACCCCCCTGGTGGTTCCCATCTCCAGAGCACATTACAAATGACTCTCTGGGCTGAGCCAGGAGCGATTGCTCATCCTGAGACAGCAGAATATTGTGTTGGCAAAGATGTCAGGGGCTGGCAATCGTGAGCAGACAGAATTCCTGTGATGGATGGCCTGGCCGTGCCCTGTCACAGCCCAGGATGGACACCCCAAACCAGCCTCCCTGCTCTGGGGAGAAAACCCCAAACTCTGGGCTGACCAAAACTGCCTCAGGAAGCCCCTGACCCACAAAACCTCCCAAGTCCCCTGATATCCTCTTGGCCACAGTCAAACCTGAGAGAATTAAATGGGCCTTTAACCTCATCTGCATTAAAGACAACTCTGTTACAATAAGGTATGCAGAAATGCAAGTGTAGTTCCTGTATTTTGACAAGAAAAATTAATCAAATGTAAGTTCCTAGGAAAAGACACACACAAAAAAAAAATTCTAGCAAAAGCAGCAATTGTCAAAACCATCAGGCTGTTACATTTCTTCCATCAGAAACGTTGCCTGATGCATTACTGATTTAGTCTGGACTGTGTTTAATCCCAAAAGGCGCCCAGATCTGAATTCAGGGGTGTGGCAGCCTGGCAGGTGTACAGCTGTGACCCCTGCCTGTTTGTGGTGCCACCAGCACGGCACCATGTTTGGATTTTTAATATCCTTTTGCCTGGCTTACTTTAAAAAAAAAAAAAGATAATATATCAGCCAAAGTACATTTAACCTTCTGTAACAGCCAACTATTTTAGTCCAAGGCAAACAATGAACTGTAAACTTTGGCCTTATTTGGGTTTTGGCCAAGCACAGGTTCCTTTAAATCACCCTGCAGTTGTCCAGCTAAGGCAGGGCTTTACTCAGCACTTGGATTTATGCACTCCTGAGCTTTTCAGTGATGCTGACACCCCTGAAATYTTCATATGCTTGAAATGCTAAATTGCATTTTTTTTACATTTTTTTTTTCACCTTTAGGACTTTCTGAATTAATTTATTGCATGCAAAGCTGAAAAGATTCTCAGTCAAGGCTGTGTGTGGGACCAGGCCGTGGAACATGCTTTTTTTCCAAAAGATAGACCCACTACAGAAAAGTTCCAAGGGAGGAAGATGCAAGGATGAAGGAATTCAGAGGATGAGCTAATTCAGAATTATTTGAGCRTGTTGATGTTATGTTCAGTTAGATCAGCAATTCCTGCCAGCCTCATCCCAACATTTGTGCSATTGCCATGCCACTGGAATTGGCACTAGGACTGGAACTATTTCAAAGGTAAGAAATTCAAAAGGAGGACTGAGATGACAGATRCACTCAACCCTTTGTGTAAGGAACCTGTGAACCACTGCTGCATATTTCTGTCAAAGGCAGAGCAGTGGCAGGTGCTTCTCCTTGCTTTGCCCACACCAGCATGATGCTGCCACAAGAAGAAAACCAACCTTGGATTAAAGGTGCAGATAAATGTTTGTGGTTGCTGCTGCTGCTCTTTAACARGCCTGGCACCCCTTGCACCACAATTCTAACCAGAGAACCAACCTGATTTTCTGCCTCGTATCACATTTACAGCTCCAGTTCCACAGCTCTTGCCACATCTGAAAAAGCTGACACGTTCTGTTTGCCTCACAGTGGCAATGTGCAAGTGTTTATTCCTTTCTCTATTTTAAAGGAGAAAAATGTGACTTTTGGGCAGACTTCTGTGATAAAGCAGGAGTTTA
Organism: Cardinalis cardinalis; assembly: GCA_014549065.1. NCBI lineage: Eukaryota > Metazoa > Chordata > Aves > Passeriformes > Cardinalidae > Cardinalis > Cardinalis cardinalis. The sequence continues at coordinate 2,071,089 of JACDOX010000077.1, read as the reverse complement.
TGAATATTKATGCTGGATGCTACAATTCATTCAGGTGCTGTGTTTGTAGGAAAATAGTAGGACAAATACAACCATCAAACTGCTGGCACAGAATTTATGGGTTTACTACTTATTAAAAAAAGTGATAAACATTTAATATCCAATTCATCATGAAGTCCTAAAAACATTTTATTTCAGATGCTAAAGCAGAGCTCTAAAAACCTTGATTTAGAATTAACCTTGAAGGCTAAACCTGCCCCTCTTTCCAAAACCATGGTGTTCTTTTTCTGACCAAAGCAATTCTGAATTCTGGCTAAACAAAGGGAAGGTTGACATCACAGACTTGCTTGATCAGCGTGATGTTTTTCAATAATAAATAAAAAAAAGATTTATGAATCGCCAGCCATTGTTGACAATTCACTTTTCTTTATTGATTTTGCTTTCAAGCAGAATTGCCCAAATAAGATCTTTCTTGGTTTTTTAACATATCACTTTTATAGAGTTAAACTGAAGACTGTGTCTAACCCATAAAACAGCTTTTAACCCATAAATATTATTAATCCATAAACCAGATCACCTTACAGCAAGTAAAAATATTTAAAAAATTAAATCAACAAATTAATCTCTCATTTTCAGGAGATGAAGTTTTTTACTGACACCACACCAAGTTTTGCATTTGTTTTACTCCAACCCTCATTTTCTTCTAGAAGGTTTACAATATTTCTCTATAAACTGTGTCAGCCCAGAAGATAGTTTCTACTTTTCAGTGGAATGTAAAATTGTCCCTTTATAGAGTAGGCTTCCTTTATGTAGAAAAAACTTCCTTTTAAAAATCAGGCCAGACCTTCAAACCAATGACTTGCTATTAATAATTTTATATTACCAAGAACACAAATCTCACTAAAGAATGCACCAATAAAATCTCATGCTTTTTTTGTGTCTTCATTTAGAAGAAAAGCACTATGAAAGAAGTTATTTTTAAACTCTGACTTTTTATAATTTCTTGTTCATTGTTTCAGGTTAAGTGTTTCTTCATATTWGGAGAAAAAGATCAGAGAAAAAGAGGTGTTTTATATCTGAAATATCTAAACTTACAAAGTGATACCTGTAATAAATTGGAGATGCTAAGGCTGGAATTTTTCTCTGTGTTTATGCAGTTACATCTTGCAGGGCAAGAATGGAACRTAAAATAAATCCTGGGCAGACATTCAGAAATAGTGAGCACACACAACATCCACAGGTGCAAAATACAACCTGAGTCCAGTCCAAAAATATAGTACATTTCAAGGTGTAATAAAATTCCCTGTCTATTTTAAAGTTGCTTTATAAAGGGAAAAAACCCTAAATATAAAACTAACAACTTACTTGGCAATAACTCCGATGCATTTTCCTATCTATTAATAAATAAATATCAAACCAAATAAAATCCTGGATGCTTTATCCCAATATGTGACTGACCACTGYTTTATAATATTATAGTAAGACACAACCTCAGAACTGAGACAGAATTCAAATGACAGAAACACCTTTTTTGAGCAGTCCATAAAGATTGCACTTTAAAATTTTAAATGCAAATTTTTCCATGGATGTTTATTGATTGTCCCTTGGTTTATGCATCATGATTTAAATGTCTTTGCAACAGTGCTATAAATGTAAATTTATCACAGTTATTTTATTGCCTCAGTTAACTTTAACTGCTTATTTTATGAGGTTTTGGAGAAAAGTAGAAAAATTAGATAATAGAATGCAGGGCATACAGTGTAATTATATAAACTGTTATTTTAATATTTCTTGAACACTGTATGCCATAATTTACAGTTGCATTACAAGCATCATCTCTGGTAAAATATCTCTAAAAGTGGAGTTTCAAATGTTTGCTCCTCTCAAATCATTTGGGGTGGAGGGGAAGGGAATATAACTCTTATACAGTTCTCTATGGTCACCTAAAATCTCTTTATAAAATGTGTGTTTTGTCAACATTTTATGTGTTTCTGGACCTGCAGGTCTTTGAGCGTGTTCAATTTCACTAAGAATACATTTGAATAGATTGCAAAGCCTGTAGCACACAGAAATGAGGAATTCTTGATGCTCCAGCTGAAGGATCTTCAGGGTTTAACTAAGCACACGAGATAAGGCAGACGAGCAGTGGAAGCCCTGCTCAAATATACATTTTAAACTATGGGAACTTGCAGATAGCTGAGGAACTGACAAACACACCCACCCAAAATTCACACTTTGTCAAAACCRGGGCAGGTCAAATAACCATTTTTACCACATTCTTTTCAAATTTGCATGTTTTTATGGCAAACATCTTTCAAGAATTCATTGATACCAACTCAAAACTAATTTTAAAGGTGTTTGGCATTTCTTCCCATCCTCTACTCCCCTTAATTATCAGTTGCATGATTTTCAGAAAAAAACCTGAAGATCTATTTTTTTGGTCTCAACAGGAAATTATATAAGTTTTGAGATGTTCATTGTGGCATTGGCCAATCTCAAAGAGACAGAAATCAGAAACAAACAGCCCAACTCTGATAAATTTCCCCACTCCTCAAGCAGATTAAAGAACATTCCCCCTTTCCCCTCACACATGCACACAGGATAATCAGCCTTGTGTAATACCCAACTTTTTTCATGTTTTCTCACTCTAATGATAACATAAACTACAAATTACATTATCAGTGACTTTCTGAATTGAATGTGCCACTGACATTCTGAATTTAATGTGCAATTCCAGTCACTGATGTACAGATTAACACATTAATATTAAACAGATCTGCAGTAATTAGCACCAATTAATGTAAAGGATAAGTTAATTTACAGAGCATATMATTCAATATGCAATCCAATGTGTGCCAAACAGTGCTATGCTAATTCAATAGCCCTTATTTTTAAATTCCTATKAACTGTGGTTGAATAACTGATAATTTAGGGGCTAAAATCTCTTTAAATATTTTGTTTCTCAAAGCCAGGCAGGTGCACCTACAGTTCCATTTGGTGTGTTAGCAAATTACAAACTTTATACAGAAGACAAAAGACCACGAAGAGAAATACTTCTCTAAASTTCCTTTTAAAACTTTTTCAATTACAGGTTTGAAGCCTGTAGAAATTTTTGAACTGAGGCTTGTTTACAAAGGTAAATATTTCTGCTGCAGCAGCCTTTGATCTGGTGTTATTTCAATGAGAATTGCTGCAGAGCCCAAAGGGCTGGGCTGGCTCAGACCTCGCTCAGAAGTGGCTGCTGCACATCCCTGCACAGCAGGTTTGCTCTGGCAATGCACAAATGTCACCAAACCCACACATTTCCCCACACCTCAGTAACATCTATTTAGTTACAGGATATTGATTTTTTGGAAATCAGATTGTAGAGTATATAGAGAGTAGGCATGAAAGGGTCTCAAATTGGTAATATAGGAATTAATAAATATTCATCCAAATATTCTCAAGGTTACACATAAATGTTTTATGGGATTGTTTCAGCCACTAATTATTGGTGCTGCTTATTTATAAACGAGAGTATAACCAGGATACAACCAAATAACTCAAATATTGGTTAAAACTAAGAATAGTCTTACAGGGCTGAAGGTTTGCTGGGCCATCAAAGGAGGGGTGGACCCAACTGGAGAGATCACATACAGATAATGGTAATGTTGGGAATGCAATTTGTTTATTTATTTTAATATCTGAGGATGAGAAACACAGCTGATCATCTGAGCTTGAAATAAAACAGTGAGGATCATAATGCTTGAAATAACTTGTGGATGATTTCCTGCCTTACTTCAATGATGAACTTATCTTTATGACATGAAAAACTCTGAAACAGCAGATGGATGATATATGGGCTAAAATGCAATTCCACAGCACCTGAAAGGTTTGTGTTCATTAAAAAAGAGGGAGCAAGGGTGAGACAGATCATTGGAAATTCCCTKATTATGTTTTTTCCTTCCCTATTTTTACTGAGTTGATTCTGGTTTGATATTCTTGCTTGCCTTGTGAATTTGGTCTTGAGCCTAGAATGAGACTTTTCTGCTTCCATACATTATAATTCTTACTCATCAATCCATCTAATGCTACTTCCTACCTTAATAAGAGCTAAACCCCAACAATCCTCCCTCCTGATGCTCTGCTTGCTGATTTTGATCTCATTCAGGATTTGGTTTAGTACTGGGAGCCTTTATGTTTGAAATCATCAGCATCACGGGAACGTTCTCAGAAGTAAGCAAAACCAGTGAAAAAATTTGAAAAGTAACCAGTGTGGTTTTAAAGAAACTTCAAGAACAAGTTGGCAGAAAAACTCAGCGGCTGAATTTAAAAAATCTGYGTGAATCAGAAAATAAGGAGATGGAAGAACATCATGAGAGACYGGCTGCTTAAGCTAAACAGGAACTATTTTATTTTCCTAAAGTGGAATTTCCTTTGTTAAAATGGAAAAGTTAAGCTTTGTCCCTGCTGCTGCTTGTCCCTGAGCAGCTGCTGGGTTTGTGCAAGRGCCCCTGTAATTATCTCATTTACACCACACGTGCAACTGGGCCTGCTCAGGAAAAACAAAATCTCATTGCAGAGGGCTTGGGGTGAGAAATACTGGGAGAATGTATTCCTGAAGGCAAGGTCTTATCAGGGCACAGCGTTATCTTTCTCCAGGTGAGCCTGAGAAGGTCACAAGGAATAGGAATTAAATGATCCAAACCTGCCCTGCTCAACAGTGCAGTCACTTKTCTGCAATCTGCTCAGCAGCTCCAGCTCAAGGAAAGACTCTGAGAGTGGCAGGGGTATAAAGGAAAGTCTGCTTGGTGCTATCAGTCTTCTAGCATACAAAAAAAATTCCTCCATCATTTTATAATAATAATAGTAGTAGCAAAAATAATAATTATTATTATAACCGCATCTAGTTCTGGCTGCATTTTTTTCAGATCGAGGCTTCTGYGGTGTGCACAAATTCAAAAGATTCACATTTAATGGAGGTCATGGAATGCCAACAGCATCTCAGAAATGTATAGCTATAGAGATGGTGAAAGAGTTTATTTGTTCATAATTTATGGGGAGAATGCTCTGAGCTTTGTYAAAAAGGAGATATCCAGGCTGTGCAAAACTTTATCTTGAAATTCTGAAATTTCAATTCTGAAACTCTTTGCCTKGAAAGCAAGAGGATATCCAACAAGTCAACGCTGTTTTAGAGAAAGGAATAAGACAGAAAAAGAATCAAATTCAGAAGCCTCTGGTCTTGTGAGAGTTTCTCTTTGTACAGACACATCTGCTTGGGGTAAGAACCCAGGAYATCCCCTGGGAGGAGCTCCTCAGTACTGAGTGAAAAAAAGTCAAAATCAGAAATAAAACAAGAGAGTTAAACCTGAAACTCTGCCCTTGCATCAATAGAGCCCAGACAGCAGCACATTAATGATTCTTATCTTCATAGCCTGTGTATAAAATACTGGCCTGGACTGCTCTGTGCTTAATCTGAGTCACCAGGGAGTTAAATAGACGCAAGCCTGAAGATAGGGCTAAATTTAATTAAAATGACCTTTATAATTGCCATTTCCASATTTCAGATGGTATCATATTGATAAATAACTCCTAGGAAAAAAGCATTCTCTCTCTTTTAAATAATCATTTTTGCAACTTTTCAGACCTTCAAAAAGTCACATTTGTGAGGCTGTTTCTTAAAACAAAACAAACAAACCCCAAACAGAACCCATAAGATACAAGACAGTTTTAGACCCAAATTCTGCTTAAAGATTCCTGCTTACAACCAGARTATCTGAAAATTCTGTGGTCAAAAGCTGAAATCAGTTTCCTGGAGTTACAAATCTCTGTGTAGTCCCATTCCACTTTGCTTTCAGCAGGAGAAAAGAATTTGCCCATTGCCTTAAAAACTGAGAATCTGTTTCCTCCTATGAGCCTGAGCCTGCAGCAAAAGGCAGAATTAAAGGACATGGCAGGAAATTCTATCTCCTAAAGCTTTGCTCTCAGAGCCACAGCAGTTCCTATAAACGWTTTTTCTTTTCTCTCTACCACCCCTTAAAAAGGCTGATCCCATTTTCCCTGTTTCCAGTATCAGAAAATCAATTAAATTTATAATGAAAAGCCATATGATTTAATATTAATATGAAATTTCATTTTGGTTCAATTATATTTATTTTTCTCTGCAAAAGTCTGATTAATGAGTACAACTTGTGCCTGTCACAACTGAGTGGGAATTTCTTTAGTATAACTTACTTTCATTGACTCTAATCAATTAAAAAGAACAAATAATGTAAGGAGATTTGGGTGGGACAATTTGGAGATTTTATTCCCTGCTGAGTTGAGCCTCATTTTCAGTCCAGTGTTTTAACATTGAACACATGGAAGCTTTTATAAATGAGACAAGTTATTGCAAATTAACAATACAATTTCTAAGCATTCTTATAGACGCTGAGGACTAAACAGGTGCATCATAACAAAATACTCAAAATTTTCCACATTCTAAACCTGCTCCAAGATTTTAAAAGTCTATGAGAAGACATATAGGCTGAGGAAGGAATTAAAAAAAATGCAATTTTTCTGTTTTCTTGCTATCACTTCATATTTGTTCTTAAAAACACAGTTGCAGCAAACCCAGAACTTTGCTAACTCTACCACTCRTGGTTTCTGAGGGAATATTGACACTCATGACCTCCGACTTCCAGAAAAGTTCTATGTAACTATGTAAAAGTTCTTCTATATAACTTCTAAAAGTTTTAAAGCATAAATTAATCCTTGTCTCGAACATCATGACCCACATTTGTTTTTCCCTCTTCATTAAACCCCCTATTTTCTGGAAGACTTTCCAGCCTACTTCTGCCTTGTGTTTCCTACACTAAATAAACTGAACTTTAAAAATTTCTACTTGCAGAGCTCTGTATCTTCTAGAGGTACAGCAGAGCCCAGAATTCCTTCCTGACCCACTCATTTCACAATCCCTGGCTCCTCCACCATCCCTACCCCAGCAGTGCCCACCCACCCATGCTGTATTTAGGATTTTCACTTCTCCTTGCCCGACGTGGCACCTCACACTTGTATTTACCGAACATTATCTGTGYCATCAGGATCGTTTCTCCAATTTAGGAAGGTTAATTTAAATTGTAACCTTGTCCTCCAAATTATTTGCAGGCCCTTGCAGGTCATTGTCATCCACAGATTTGGGAAGTTTACTTTTTCCTTCCATCATTCAAGGTTAAAAGTGGGAAACAGCAGAAACCAGAGGAACTCCCCTCAGGCTCTACATAGGAGTAAATGTGGAAATTTAGAGAAAGTCATTCCAAATGAATGATTTTGGTTCATTTTATAACAATCAAGCWTGTAGTGCTAAAAATACCAAGTAAAATAGCAAAATGGTTCTTTTCTGAAGCATTTAAGTGCTGGTATTTCAATTTTTTCCTTACAAATTAATCTTTGGAAAAAAAATCAGTATAGTTTTACTTTGAAAGATRAACTTTGAAAGATAAACTGCATGACCAAAAAGGGAGTTTTAACAACTTTRCAGTTTTGTATTTATTATAGAGCCAGTTCACTCCCTTAACCTTTAAAGATATTGTAAGAAAATATTCACATTAATGTGCACTTGAGTATTTTTTCTGTTTTTCTCATTTTAGCCTGTAAMCTTGCTGGGGTCCTGCTTCTGTTTTGTAAGCAGAAACATCTATTTAGTTAGAGTATATTGATTTTTGGAAATCAGATTGTAGAGGATACAGATAGTAGGCATGAAAGGGTCTCAAACTGGTAATATAGGAATCAATAAATATTCAAGACAACGGAGTATAAAGAAAAYGTAAAGGGAAAAAAGTAAAGGGAAAATGACAGGTGTACACAGAATTCATTTCACTGTTCAGAAAGCATCTTTCCTTATTGGAAGCTATGAAGCTACATGAGAAACTGCTGAGCACTGATGTTACTGGGCAAACTTCCCAGAACTCCTGCCTGCACTCCCCCCGGGGCTTTCCTCCACACAGGCTCCTGGAGTACCCCTAGACAGCCACGAGAAAGATTCCAGGCCCTAAGTAGGGAAGAGCAAACACAAATGAAGTCCAATTGCTGGGGAACCATGTTCTCCATGAGTTGTGAGCGAGGAAGGGAACGYTGCTGGCAATTAATGCCTGCTCTGGATTGCTGCTGCTGCTGAGCAATCAGCACCAAGCACTTGGAGCCTTCTGGAGCACAGAACCTCAGGGGTGTGCAGTGGGATCAGGTTATCCACRAGCAGTTTGGAACAGCTGGTTTGAGTCCAACAGCCCTGCTCTCAGAGCTTCTCTTTGTTGGGATGCAGAAACCCAATGGGGTTGGCTGAAGAGGCATTTAAAGGATGATTTATTGCAAAACCAGTCTCATGGAAGGTGAGACTGTAAGGGTGTTACATCCAAAACCATCCCTTTAGAAGCCATTATAATTCCAGTCACAATGTCTTTTATAAATGTCTTATCCAATCAGCTACYTCCACAAAGCTCTCTAATACATTCATTACCAATTGCTAATTGCTACGTTTTACACAGTTTCTCACAATGTGTCTTCCTCTAKCCAACCACAGAACTCTACAGAAACTTTTAGCTGTATCTTCTACTTTTTATCATAACCARTTCTATTACTAAAMTTTTATWGTTTTCTACTRTCTTGCTTAGCATATTTGTTCTCTTACATGARGCCTATTTCTATGTGCTTAAAACATATTTTTGCTTAAACTACAAATCTTTATTCTTGTTCTGTAYCYGTTTCACTATTCTATTCTAAACCTTCAAGCCTTCTCCAAGGTCTTGGGTCAAACCCTGTATCCATCTCTATCTCTGAGGCCTTGGGAGCTCTCTGTGCTTGCATTTCCCACACCCTGTGCCACTGGAGCTCTCCAGAGGAGTTTTCCAGGCTCCTAAGACACCTCATGCTACCCAGCAAGGATTGMGTTTTCTTTTCAGGAACTTTAAAAAGTTTTATTTCCATATTAGAAGTGATTTTTTCCAAAACTCACTTCGAAACTATGATATTCGAGGTTTACCAAGTTATGTTTAACCCACATGTATTTTAATAAAAATCCAAGTATAWATTAAGAATTTTGTTAAATTCAGAGTGAAAGATTTGAGCTCAGCTTGGTTTGCCCTTTGTCCTCAAGCAAAACTGCATTTAACTGATCACCAGAATGCTAWAACTCCATGTAATAAAAAGGCAAATATTCATTAAAAAATAGTACTGATTTGGACATTGAAACACCATTAAAACATTCAATACTCTTTTCGGAATCTGGATTTCTAGAGATCTAGAATTGGGAAAATAAGTATCTTTCACAGGCTTTAAGGATSCCCAAACCATGGTGCCACCCTTGGGGAACTCATGAGGAGACTGCACTTGTGGAAGTGGCAATTTCAGGACATTTCTGGTGCCACATGCAACATAATTACAAAAATAAAAGAAATCTAATAGATATACTGGCAAGAGGGTCAAATAGAGCAGTGACTGTGTAACACAGATTAATTAAACAGCACTGAAAATGAGAACTTTCTCCTCTCAGGGTCAGTCCTTCTGCCCTGTGCCTGCTCTGGACTGGTCGTGGAAGAGCTGTCTATATTTCTTATCCATGGGTAATAATAATTGTATATTCCCTTTTTGTACTTCAAGAATATTCACTTAACAATCCCTCAGGAAAAATACAGATGCACCATTTCAAACCTGCTGTGAGAAATTAACCCTTTAAGATGATGTGGTTCTGAAAGTGTTTTTCAGACAGAGTAAAAAAGATGGCAGTCTTATATTAACTGTTTTCCTATAAAATCCAAATTACATTCCAAATGGAGGCAAATTACTGCACCTTCATATACCCTGCAAGCTGCACCTACAGCAAACTGAAGGCAGTTTTAAACCTAACTTGAGACTGTGCATTCTCTTGACATTTTTGTGGTGTTATTCTGATCAATTAATCATATCTCCCAATACAAAACAGTCAAAATGTTTACTCAAGCATATGTGCCACTGAATTGATTAGAATAAAAACTAAGAACAGCACTTGTTAAATAGATCTCAAATATTATACAACTGTCTGAGCAACTGGTATTGTCCAGTCCCCAGTTCCTACAGGATGGCAGGCAATATGTGCATCTATTTCTAATGCACCCATTGAACATATGTCTGTCAGAGAAAGATGGAAATAGAATGAGGCTCAGATAATTTAAATAAACAGCTGTCACTTTATGCAAGATTGCCTCTGGTGAGCTTTGATTTGTGTGTGTACAAAAGAGGAAAAGCACAACTCTAGAACGAAACAAAATTACAAAACTGAGACTTTTAAAGTAGGAAGGTCATCGTGCTCGTCTCCCGGTTTTCTGTAATCCGCAAACAACGACAACAACTCACCAAAGAAAAACTTATTCATCTGTGTTATTTGCTCCTTCATTATACTGCTGGCTGTCAAAGACTTCACTACTTTGCCCTAGGCCTGCTAAGATTCCTGCAGAACGTGCCTGTGAACTGTTTGTGCTTTCAAGAGAGGAAAGAAAAGTTTAAAGCCATCCTCTTCTCTAATGCAAAACAAAGCCAAWGAGTTTTCCATTGCTTACACAGACCTTTCTTCAGGGAACACGGTTCCACTCCTGCATTTACATTTTGGAATGTATGCATGATTGTTTAACAGACAGGAATTAAACTCACTTGCACTTTTTTGCTCTAATTGGATGATTCAACTGAATAATGGGGCTCAAAACCCCACCAAGATGGAAAATCTCCATGCCAATAATGTGTTCTCTTTGAAGCTCAGTTTGTCAGAATGAATAAACAGAGTTAAACCCAAGATTTCAAACTCTTGAAGGTCTCAAAGCACAGAAGAGATTCTCGTGGTTTAAGCGTACACATAAGCCTTGATGTGAACATAAATGTCAGATCCTGAAAAATGAGTATCAATAATGTACAAAGGAAGGAAGAGACAAACCCACAGGGAAGCACCAYGTAGGGATTTTCTCCACTTTGGAATGGAGATGAGAAAAATGTGAAAAATTCCAAACTGCCTGACTTTGAAATTTTTCCCTGGATCTACACCCTCAGAGCAACATCTTCCTTTGGATTTCTGTGCAGCCGAGGCAGAAGCTGCTCTTTAGAAGACACTTGTGCTCCTGAGTTYTCATTCCATCAGGTTTTCCTACACTGATGCTGCAGAACGGCAGGATGAACTGTAAATTCAAACTCTTAAAACCTCTGGAAATTTTCATAAAACCCCCAGTCTATTAAACAAAACAGAAAGAATTCCAGCATAGGAACACGTGCTTAAGGAACAGTTTGAAACTGAAAAGTGTCAGAAACATGTTTTTATCACCAAGAAAACACAGACTAAAGAGGAGGGAAAATGGAAGAAGAGGTTTATCAATGATATCTTTTAGTGACAGTTTTGGTTATCAATATTTACACATTTCATGAGGAAAACCCACTACTTTTCGAGCTGTGATATCCCAAAATTCCTGCTTCCCCCAGTAGTTATAAATATTGACAGCATTATGACTTTTAAATTTGGATAACATTAAAATCAAGAGAATTCACACCAATGCTGCTTCCAAAACAGTAAAATACTACTGCTGATAAAACTGACTTCTGTGAGAMAAGCTTGAGCTTCAGATTCTGAAGAGATTTCTTTGTTATGAACCAAGGAAAATAGTCAAAAAATCTGTTTGTTCACTTTATTGGATACAGAATCATATTTTCCCCTCATGGGCCTGACTCTCCTGAACCTTCCCCATCTTTGTTGCCCTTCTCAAATTGAGGGAATTCTTCCAGTCCCTTGTGATCTGTTTAATTCACCTGAAATTAGGTGAAACCACCCATTCCTCTATAACATGACTGAGCAGTGATTTATTCTACTTATTGGAAATTACCTCAAAGAACCTAAATATGCTTATTTTGGCCATTTCCATTTCAATTTCTTTATTTCATCACCCATGTTGCTAAAATAGTAATAAAATAAGCATAAAGGAATCAAATAAACTACTAATGCCTGATCCTAATACTCAACAATTTAATTAGTTTACCAGCAAAAATTAYCTTCTTGATGCAAACCCAAAAGAATTCCATAGTGGACTCCCACTGCTAAATAAACATTAGATTGCCATAAAATAAACTTTAATATTCTGCTGCTGTAAAGCCCTAACTTTTAAAGCACCTGTGTGTTGGAAAATTTTGGCAAACTTCTTACATTGAAAATACATTAATTTATTTTCCAGGCCTGAAATAGACAATTCTGCTACTTTAATAAAAGAAGTAAACCTATGCATTAAAGTTTTAAATTTTTAGTAATATGACCTTTTTGAATTCTCTCTTTTAACAGGGTTTGTACCTTTCTGTAAAGCAATTCARTGCTTCTCTACAGGTGAATTTAGTTTCTAAACTGTTAAAATTTTAATGGCCTCCTGTCTTCAGAGAAACAAAAGGTGCTGTGTTTAGGGTTTTCTGATAATAAATCTACTACGTGGATGAAAGGAAAATATAAAAGCATTTAAACTCAGGTTTCAAATTCAATTGAGAAACAATTTCTTCCAGCAGTTTCATGAAAGAAGGACATGAGTTATATCTAAACATAACCAGGAGTACAGGAATTAATGTAGGATTTTTATAAAGGGCAGGTGGATGTGCACCTTTACTATTAAAAACAGAGTGTACAATTCCATTTCAGTATAAGCTTTACTTAATTGTACAAAATTTATCCTAATAGAGAGCACAAAAAGAAAAAAGAAAGTTTCCCTCTCAGCTATCTTTGTCTTACACATTTTGATTTCAAAAAGGGCCTTTGAGCAAAAAAAATCTGCTCATCCAAGGAATTGGTGCAAAATGTAAGAAACAGAATTCACCTGCACCCTGGGAGGGGGTGAGCCTCACTAATTTCTGTTAATTGATTGAGAATCCTCCTGCCAACAGGAGCACCCTGGACAGGAGGGGCTGGACACTCCAGCTGCCAGTTCATGGCTTTGCTGATCACAGCTGTGRAATTTCCACTCTGGGCTATCTAAAGGTGCTCAGATCTTTGCTTCACATGGAAGCCATAATTCCTGTCTCAACTGGCCTTGCTCCCTCCTAATAGAAGGAAAACCCAGAGCTCCATGCCTTGTACACAATAAAAGCTGTTCCTCCTCACCACCATCAAGAAGGCAAAAAATAAATAAACATGTAAAGGGACCTTTTTTTAACTGAAGATRGGTTGATTTTGATAGGTGACCTTGTTATTTGATATGATTAATCTTTTTTATAGAAATAACTTATTGCTTATTAATATTTTGGAGGAGCATGTAGTAATTCCTCCTCTTTTTCCAAGAATAGAAAGACAAACAACAAAAYTATTATTACTTTCTGACAGTTAGACAGCTGTTCCTTGACACTGTGCTCCTGGAAGCAGAGAAATGGCCATCTCCTRGAAATCCAGATGTTTTTCCTTGCCTTGGACAGATAAATGAATGCTAGTGCTGCATTTTGCACATGATTAAATAATCCTTGTTAGATCAGCAGTCCTCCCACCTTAGGTTTAGGCTGAAAAGTTATAGTAACCTGAACAGGTTTGTATTCCAGCACTGCGATTTTTAAATTCATTTTGACTCAAGTCTAAAACTAACTATCAGTCAAAGCCAACAAAAAAGGAGATTGCCCAAGAGTAGAGGCTTTGACAGCCCAGATGTATAATTACTAATGTATTTAGAAACACCCTGCAAATCTGTAATAAAGATCAATGGCTTACAGCATAATTTGGCATCTAAAGCACAGAACTCTGATTGTATTGTGTTTGTAAACACGTTTTAAGCTGTTGATAAGGTCTGTCAAGCAGAGGAAATTGAAGTCACTGTGGCAAAGATCCCTGAGTTAGTTAGCATCCGAGGAGAAAATGATGTGCCAGCTTCCCCAGCCTGGCTGCCATTTGTGACATTTGCAGCTGTACAAAACCAGCTTAGGGGAGATCCCTGAACGAGTCAGGGCAGACAGTGCCATTCAGAACAAAAACCCCAGAGGGGAGGGGGCTGCCAGCAGCAGGATAATTCTAGATGTAGCAAAAAATACATATTTCTAAAAGCAATACTCGTTACCTCGTCATGAGGCCACTGCAATAGAAAATGTCATTGCAGTCATTGAGTTTAGAGCTGTGGCCACAAGTCATTAATTTTCATTTACTAGCAGCAGTTTGATTGGTACATAGTACCAAAGACCTGTAGAAATCCCCAGGTGAGGCACACTTGAAATTACTGATTAKTATGGATTCTGCTGCTGCTGATGAATGATCAACACAGCGAATATTTGGATTTTTCAGCAGTGGGGAATATTTTCATCTAGGCCCCAAGCCACAGCAGTGGAGAGCATCATGAGTGATTAACCCCAGGCAGCAAAAACAGCTCTCTACGATCATCTACAGAGAAATTTTCCATGGAAGGAAATTTTCCAGAAAACTCTTGAGGTGCTGGATATTTCTCCTATTGGAATGGAACAGTAATACTGACTTCAATAGATCCAAATTCCATCTGTTTTGTGAATACTACAGAAAYTGATGTTTGCCTAGTAATATTTACAAATGGATTTATAGATAACCTGAAAATAAAGTCTATAGAAGAATATAAAAATAAAGGGAAAATAGAATGACAGGTGTTTGAAAACTGGGAAAATTATCAAACTTCTGAAGCGCGCTGATTATCGGTAAAATAATTGTTTCCATCAGTGGTTTACAGAGAAAATCAGAGATAGCATGAGTTTATCACCAAATAAACCACACTTGTTGTAGATTTGAACCAGATGAGTGCACAAACAAGAACTTGGATATATTTAGAATACAATAATAACATTTTCAAGGCAACAGTGGTCTAACTAGCTAAGTCAAAGGGATTTTGAGAATACAGATTTTGTTTTTGTCTGATAAAAGCATGTTTATTCACACTATTTGTTTCACAGGAAATTCAAGTAAAGGAGCAAATGGCAGCCAGCAATGGCGCCCAGAAGAGTTGTGTCAACGTTCACAGCATTAGTGAGTTTTACTAATTCTCCAAGTTCGTAATTTTAGTATCATTAATCAACAAGAATCATTTCTTTGTCTGTGTCACAACAATTTCTTTTAAAATATTTTTTAAACTAAGCAAAGGTAAACATTCTCCTATCAAGGATGGAATTTTGACACAATCCTGGAATCATGCTGACAGAAAAACCCCTAGGTGTCGTTTTCCCATATGCTGCCAGAAAAAGAGAGACCCTTATTTAGCCAAAAAAACTCTCTAAGCCTCCCAAAAATTCTTTTTTTCASAGAGTTAAGGGAAGGAAATACAATYACACAGTGCACACGGGGAGAGTGCAGAGGGTGCACAGACCGAGGCTGGCTTGGYTGTCCAGGTGATTCCCTGACAAATTCACATTTTCCTGTCAGGGGCACAAGAGGAGCAGAGCAGCAGGAGCTCTGGGGTGCCCGGGGTGTCACAGCACCATGGGTGAGGCCGTTCCTCACTCTGGCAGGGGCAGACAAACAGCAGCTGGTGCTGAGAGCACCAGACAGGGATTTTTTGGGAAACCGCGATAAATTAAACTCAACGTTTCTCGTGGCACTTCGACTGGCCTAGGGACACCCTGGCCACAGGGCAGCTTTGCTGGGACAGAATCTGATCTCTGAGGGGTTTGGAGGTTGGTTACAAGTCCCATCCATTTAATTCTGTGCTCCCAGAGCCTTCCTCACGATGCTCTGTGAACACCTATGAAGTGTGCCCGTGGCAGAGCTGTCAGGATCAGAACAGAATCCTAAATGAACTGGGCTTTAAAACTGATAGGAGCAGAAAGGTACCTGAAGGTCTCCTGCTTTTCACTAATTCCCCCAGATCTTAAGAAACTCGTTCCTTGGCATAATTCTCATTCTGTTTGACAGTAACTGACCCTGCAGCTATTCCACCTTTTGAATTCATCAATCAGATTCCTTTTCTTCTCTATGGTTGCTAATCCCATCTCGTACTTATTTCCTGTTCTAGCCAACCCTCCCCGAGTTTAAAAGCTTAGAGACAGGTCAGAAACCATCAGGTTCTCTAAGAGGTTGCTTCAKTCTTTGCATATTAAGAACCAGCATGGGGAAATGCTCCTTGTTCAATGTAAGGAAAGAGAGGAAAAAACGCTAAAGTCAGCATGCAAAATGAGATCCCTTCCAACAACTATTCAGTGCAGGCTCCCACATCAGGTTCTGTGGCTAGAAAAAAAATATTTGCCAGGCAATCACTAATCYCAAACTAGAATCAAATTTTTAAGTATTTATATTTTAAGAAAATACAAATAAAACATACTATATCGCAATTCCAGAGTTCTACCAGCTTTCAGTAACAGCTTCTTGTGTTTTGGGGCCACTTAGTYTTATTCAAAAGCATAAATACAAGAGATGTTACAACATTGTCAATGCCTTAACAGGAGAAATCCCTTAAAAAGCATCTCCTACTTCTTCATTTTCAATTTCAATATGCTCCCTACATGACAGGGTTAAATGTCAGGGTTCTGAGATTAATCCATATCTTTAAATAATACCAAAGGTTCAATCTCCTACTGATAAAATAGCTTTTTTTTTTTTTACTGCATTCAACTAAAACAAAATTTGTACATAGAGAATGAAATGATTCATCAAAACAAAATCCATTTTTTCTCACCAGCAAGTAATTTATGTTCTTCAATTGAGTCATTATAACATTCTGCAGCTCTTCTCTGGTTATAGACAAAGGAATGGACACTTCTGACAAGGCAAAGGGTCTTTAATGTCTGCTCTAAGCTTCACCTCTCCCTTTAGTGACTTGGAAGACTCCACTCTCTCTAAGTGCTTTTTATTCAATTGTTTCTTTCTTTCCACTGTTTTAAATTCTGTTTCTGATCTTAGTTGGAAACACAGGTTAAGGCCATGGAAGAAGAGAAAAATGTATAATTATATTCAGAAAGGAAAAGAAAATATAACTGAGAAAAATATAACCAGATATCGTTTCTTATTAATCTTGGCCAAAAGGAGGTATCTTAAGAGAGGGAAAAACAACTGCAGAACAAAATTATAGCCACGATATCACTTCTAACTAACCAAATAGAGCAAATGACCTGGGATTCCAATTAACCCCTCTATGCAATTTATCTATCTGATGAGTCTATTTAGGCATACAGGGAGTTTAACAAGATTTCAGTGTGTGGGAAATGAAAATTGAACACAGATTTTTTTCAGTAAAAAATGTCCCTTTCCCCCCCCCTAATTATAACTGATTAGTCAATCACAATCCAGATTTTTGATTGTTTTAACACAATGCAGCTGATTAGCATTTTCCAGAAACTCTCTAATTCGCCCACACCACCTTCCTGTTATACCAGCCATAAATTATTTCTGCTGTCATCAGTACCTGTGCTGGTTTGGGCTAAAAACTTCCTTCCCAGCAGCTGCTGTGGGGCTGTGCCCTGGGTTTGTGCTGGGAGCAGCTTTTACAACTCAGGGATGTTCTCCTGGCCACTGGACAGTGACTCTCAGGCACTAAATCCACTCCTGCATCACACCCCTTGGTTTAGCTGCATCCAAACCCCACAGCTGCTGGAATCAGAGCCCTCTGCAGCTTGAGGAACAGCCCAGGTAAGGGGGAAGGATCAGGAGGGTCACTCAAAGGACCCTCTCAATCCTCTGAGAGATGATTTAGGTGCAGCTTCTCAGTCCATGAGAMCAGACTGGATTTATCAGGGAATGCAGAAAAGCTCAGCTGGCATTTCCTTCACACTCCCACTCCTGGATCCAGCCCTCCTACACCCATCCCAAGGTGCATTCCAGGCTGCTGGATGCRAATGTTCTCCAGCAAGGGAGCTCTGCTCCTGGCAGAACGTGCCAAGGGTGAGTGTCRCTCAGCATCACTGAGGTACCAACACAGTGAAGGGGAGCCATTGATTTCCTGGCTGAATGTGATTTTTATTTTGGCACAGGTTTGCACATTGCAAGTGCTACTTTGGTGCTGACTGTTCCCCAGACTTCTCACCAGGTCTCTCTTTCCATCTCAGTTCCCCCATGCACACAGAGATGATCCTGCTCGGGAGCTCCAGGGTGATGTCAGGCATTGTTTTTATTGCCAGYGATGAGAGCTGGGTTTGTATTTGGGACGGCTGCACGGGCAGAGCAGGGAGAGGATATCAAAATGCAGAGGAGCACCCAGTGCATGCCAAAGTGCAGCTCACAGGCAAGCTCTTGTCTTTCAGGGAGCTGTCAGGCACACGTGTAATAAACCACAATTGTGTTCAAAGCTAATGCTAATATGGCTCAGTGGGAGACTGGTTTTAAATGTCACATTTTCAAGCCCTTCTCTAAAYTCTCTTTCCTAGAAAATACTTCAAGGGAACTGGCATTCTAATGAATTCCTTAGGCCTGGTTTCAGAACTATTAAGTGCACCTCTGATCACAAGTGCAATAGGAGATACTGACAGATATTCAGGCTTATCCTACCTAGATAGACAGGTTGTATAAATACTCTATTTAAAATATTCCCACCCAAGTGGGAAGGAAGCAAGAAAAATCAGCCTGAATTAGGATGAAGATGGCAGGGTGACAACACAACCTCTTATCTACCTAAAGCAAGCTACTTCAAAATTACATGAAAAAAAGTCTGCTTAAAGTATGTAAACCTTTACATCAACACACRATACCAACAGATAATTACAGGTAAAACAATGAGTTTTGATTATAATGGACACATTTTGCAATTTATGTTTCATATCTACAGTTGCACATACTTTTGCAGTGCTCTGATTTTTGGTGGAATATAAATTCTCTCCCAGAATTTGGAGAACCTGTCTCCTCTGTATTAGAACAAACAGGGAATTTAGAATAATTTGATCACTTCTGACACATCCATCCTTATATTGCCTAGAAAACATGTACACAAAATTAAAATCTCTTTGGCACAMGGTAATATTCCTTATGGGCTCACCACCTGTTTATTGATGCCCAGCCAGTCCCTGGGCAGCAATTGGCCCTTCCTGGCCAACTCCCCTCAGTTCTGCACTGSAAATTTCATTCCATGGCCTGGAATATCCCTCTGGCCAGGCTGGATCATTGTCCTGGCTGGGCTCCCTCTGGGCTCCTCGTGCACCTTACATGGCAAACTGAAAAGCTGCAAAGCTAAAACCACTCGGCAATAGCTAAAACATCAACGTCCCACCATGTTATTCCTATTCTAAATCCAAAATACAACATGGTGACAGGTGCTAGGAAGAGAATGAACTCTCTCCCAGCTGAAGCCAGGCCAGCCTGGATCTTTCACTATAACATATTTTATATATTCTTAATATACATATTATATTATTCCGTCAGTTTACTCCTCTTGGCCATTTGGCAGCTGCAGCAGAGGAAGGTTCTGTGCAGTGAAAAATACCTGGTGCTGTGCACTGGGAAAGGAGGAAATGCATCAGCCTGGGATGGAAAAAGGGGGAGCTTCACAGCAGAGGAGCAGMAACTGAGAGCCCCCGGCCCCAAGTGCTCTGATTTTCCTTTAAGTGGAGTTTGATGGAACAGAAATCCTGCTCCGAGCTGTTCATCACAGCTGGAGAGAACAATTAAACATGAGCCTCCTAGATGTTTAGTCAACAGGGAGCTGTCTGTCTAACATGGCTCTAGCTGAAAAATATGAGATCTCAGAGCCCTAAATACATTTCTGTTCAGAACACAGGACACCAGGACTGTCTGACATTTCATGAAGACAGAGCCTATACAAGTTCATTATTTAAATGAAGACCTGGACATGTAAAGACTATAATCATCTTATTTGAAGTCTAAAAGTTATCTAAATAGGAGAGATACAGGTGGTGTGTGTGCCCTATCCCTCCTCCACCCCCCAGTATCTCCTAAAGAAAAACAAGAGATAAAAATCAGGGAGACAATGACAATTAGCCTCCTAATTAAAGAATAAGCAAAAGGCTGGGCTGCAAAGCAAGTTATTCTGAGTAAGATATTCCCAGTTGTTCCTCAGTCTAAATAAGACTGTTTTCTCCTCAAATGTCACAGCATATTAAGTGCCAGGAGAGAATTATTTCAGCATATGATGAACAAAACAACACAAACAAGCGAATGGAGTCACAAAGCTGTCCATGAAGTGAACTGCAGCTCAGATTGCAGATAATTAGGAGCCAAGACTCCTACAGTGTGAATCCTGCTGCAGAGGTAAACCCCCTTGACCTTTAATACCTTTCTCATTTGTTTTGATTTACTCAAGCTGTTGGCAAATGAAGGTCAAACAACTTTTCCAAGTATCCTTAGCAGTGTAAGACAACTGGGCATCACCAAAACCTCCCAGTCCAGGTTTGCAGGACCAGGATTTCCTTCTGAGCACAGCCCCATCGCTGGTGCTGCCCATCCTTGAGTTTCTCTTCCCATGATGTGAAGCCAGGTCTTGCTCTGATAACCAGCCCTCAGCTGATTATCTSCACAGCCTTTCCTCTCTTTGGTTTTGTGCTTCAGGATGTCCATGACAGCAAAAGCTCAGCTCCTGACAGACCCTGCTGAGCTGTTCTGTACCTGCACCAGGGCTTCAAACWGCAGCTTTGAATCCCACCCACCAGCTTTGCAAAGAGTGATGGCTTCAGAGTCATTCCTGCCTGGGTTGAGAGTATTTCTAGTGTTCAATATTCACATTATTGCTGCACAGGAGCTTATGAAAACTATTCATTACAACCCTTAACTTCTGTGTAAAAAGAAATTAAGATTGCTTTTAGGAGGAATGAATGGGCCATAGAACTACTAAATGCCTGACTATAACATTTTCTGTATGTTTATTGACCTAAGACCAACAAATAACAATTCACTTGACATGCCAAGCTTTATTTATTTATTTAGTAGCACACTTGTGTCACAATTATTTCCAAAATGTATTTCCAGACTCTCTAATCTCTTCATGAACCAGATTAATCATGATGTGGCTAAGTCCTCAAGCAGTCCAAGCAACAGATAAAGTATATTTTAGATGACAAATTAGGAATAAAAGTCTTCTCTATAATGTACCAAAATAGACTACAAGCACATTTGTTTCTCTCACTGATCATTAATTCTGACTAAATTTAAGTACGAATGCTAATTAAAATTTTGTTGGTCTTCACTGTCTCCTGACAGATAAACCACAGAGCCAATGGTTGCACTGAACTAATTTCACTGACAAATGCTTGGCATCACAGTCTGTTGGAACTTCAGATTTAGTGAAAAACTAACAGTATTTTGATCAATTCTGAAATATGCCCAAACACTTAATTTTGCAAAGCATCTGTTACGCACTGACTCTTCAAACACTAAGTATTTCAATGCCTGTTTTTCTTCTGTTGAAAAAGTCCAATTTATAATGTTCAAAATCCTGCCTTACATCCAGAGAAATATAGAAGACAGAAGTGAAAATTATTCTGCAATGTTATCCTTAAAGCCAAAGGTACCAAAATACAAAATTCTTTGACTACAGTTTTACTTATCTGGGGTAAAAGAGTGTAATTTTTGAATATTATTTCTATACGAACAGGAAATTATTAAGCTAATTAATTGCATCCTTATTTCACTGTTTCAGATCTACACTGCCAACTCGCAGACCGAAGTCTGAAGAAGCCAATATTGTGATTTTTGACAGAAAATGTACAGAGGAGTTTTTACCTGCAGGCCTAGCAAAGGTGCAGGGGCCTGTGGGTGGCCCATGTGTTGCCTTAAGTTTCAGCTTTAATATTTTCCAGACTCTGCATTGCATTGGTGTGTGACTCTGAACTTCATACAGAATGTCAGCAGCTCTCCTCACAGCYCAGSCAYACAGAACAATCCTTTTCCAGCCCAGAACCAAGGACACCACWGCAGCTTCAGCCCAAAAAGTGCAAACAGCAGGGAATGGAGAGAGCAAACTGGGAGGGTGGGACTGCATCACCTGGAGCTGGGACTGGACAATRAACCCCAATATGGAAATGGACCAAAACTCATAAAAGTGTGAAAACYTGTGRCCTGGAGTCCATCCTGGGGGCGGCCCTGGCTGGACCCTTGTGCTGCCCAAGGTGTGTCCTGTGAGCTCCTTCCAGTAAATGCCCACTTTATTCCTTTACCTGTGCCCAGCCTCTGCTCCAGGCAGCCTCTCTGGGCACCTCGAGGCTCAAGGCCAGGCCAGGGGAGGGRCACACCTGGCGCAGCTCCAGTGCCAGGATGCAGGGGCACAGCCAGGGGGAGAATCCCAGGGATCCCCCCGGGGCTCAGCTCTGCCTCCAGTGAAGCTGCAGCAGCCTCTGAAGTTGTGGGGATGGCACCAGCCCTGTCTCTCACATGGCTCTGAGCGTGCTTTGTTGAAGATAACACARGAACCTCCTGGGGCTGTGTAGCCTCCTGTTGTGATTATTATTCAGCAGCAAACGCCTGCCTGGATCCTACTGTGCTCTATTCTAAATCTGTGCAACTATCTGCTATCTGACACCTCCTGAAATCTGACTGCATCTTAGGGGACAGTCTGTGCTGTAAATTATTTATCCTGACTTACACTGCTTGCTTTTCTCTGCTCAGAAAGAGCGAGAATGGCCAGGCCCTCGTGGCTTGTTGCTCGACTGGATTTAAGATTGCTTCAGTCTCTTGGCTCTCTATCTATTATCTTTTTCTATACTCCAAAGGTGTTTTAAAGAAAAAAAAAAAAAAGAGGTTTTTAAATTTTAAAGAAAGTATTTCCTTTATGTATTAATAGCATCTTAGAAAGATGCCAAAATTTCACCTTATTCACAAGAATAAACAAGCCTTTTAAAATTACTAACTTTTAAAAGATTACTTWAAAAAAATTATTAACTTCTAAATTATTTTTTCCATTTCTGACTATATTGATTAGACCCCAAAGTACTGTGATCCATCATGAACTAACTTAGAAATAAAAGAAACAATTCTGATCTTACTAATCTTACGAACAATTATAAGTGTCCTCTGTGGCCAAGCATTATAAAAACTCTTGTTTTTTTTTTTTTAATTGGCTTCTGGTTTTTGGTAGGGTTTTTCTGTTTGTTTTTGTTTTTAGTTAAGTTTGAGACAACCAAACAGATAGAAAGAGTTAAGTGAAGAGGTGAGGCCACTGCTGAGCCTTTGACTCAATTCCAGGGTGTCATTGAGCTGATACTTGGTTTGGTGTTTGATTCCAACCCYCCCGGTCCTGCAGGCCCTTCCTCATCCCTGCAGCCTCCTCTGGCCCCACTCCAGACCTCCCTGTCCCTGCTGTCCTGAGGAGCCAGGGCTGGACACACACACCCGGAGCAGGGATCAGGATCCCCTCCCTAAGTCTGACACCATTAAATCTCCACCAGGCAGAAAAACCTCAAATAGCTGCTTCTCCACCCGGCACTTTGATAAGTTAGCACAGCAGTCCATAAACATGCTTCATATTAGTAAAACAAATTCCTGTTTGCAGCCAAACGTGGCAGTGCATATTGCTGTGAGATGGCCTTTACCAAGGCAATAATAAATCACAAATACCCTTAATAGGATAATACTACCATGGATGTGGAGAGAAATAAGCATCTGTAACCCCCAGATTAAAAGAGGCAGCATATTTAATATGAAACAATGTAATGTAATGCCAACATGAGATGAGAAGATTACAAATTTCTTCAATTAGTCATACAGCCAAAGCATGAATGCAAATACTCACTATCAGCACTCTGAGATATAAAGCAAATGAGAAAATAGGTCAAAATAAAGCATATCAGCACTGCTCAAACAAATGACAGTCATGTGAAGATAGTGGTTTGGGGTTTTTTAAATATACTATCAGATGTTCAATTCTGGCTGTATTTATCAAATACCTTCACTTTTTGTTACATTCCTTTTAGGATTAGGCTGTGATGAGCCCAATTCTTCCAAGACATCTGAAAGGTTCTCCCTSCCATTCCTCTTTTTGTCTGGTGGTGGGGAAAGAATAAGGCATAACATCTCATAAAACACCTAGATAGAAAAACCCTTCAGAATCTAATATTTTCATTTAATTGTTAGACTCTGATTGACAACTAAAAAAATAAAAACATCTCTTTCTGTGTATGTAGCTCAGAGTCTAAGTTAGATAGAAAACACTCTCTTTACCCAATCTGATCCATTTCTCCATGTCCTTTGGGTTCCTCCTGTAGCCATTATCAGGCAATGGCCAAGGGTAGGAGGCTCCAAGGGTAAATATGTTTGATTTAGTGAACACACTGATTGGGACCAGCTTTTTTGAGCCATCTGGTTGGCCTCCAGCTGTGTGTCATGGCTGTTCACTCCACTTATAGGGATCAGGAATTTCCTCTACTTKAAGGCTCATGAACAAGTTCAATCTTGGTAACCAAAAACTGTCAGACGTTCTTACCAATACTGTTCACTTGTATAAACCACAAGGAAAAAAATCAAACCCACACTATCAAAGACTAAAGCACCATTCCATGAAAGCAAACCCAGYGAGTTTCTATCAATTCTGCCATCTTTCAATTTGGCAATTTTTTCAATTTAGAACTAATATTCTAAACCCAAAGTGCGTGCAAGGGAGTGATTCTGACTGCAAACAACACCTCTGCAAAGGCAACTTCAGCCCACACCACCTATTCTCTATCAAAAACTAAATCATCAGTAATTTTTAAAAATACTCAGGCAGCAGAAGCTGGGACCCCAGCTGGTATTTTAGTGACAATTGATGATCATAAACCTCTGCCTTTCTATCAGAAGGGCTTGAAGGACTTTGCTGCACCTACAGAGCAGCACCTGCCTGCTCAGGGGGCAGCTTTGGCACTCCTGACACAAAGATTTCAGCCATTTTTCACTCTCACTCCTCTCAGCAGTTGCTGCTAATGAAAATGAAAACCAAGAGACCTGTGTAAAGTTACAATGAGGAACCAGGACGACAGTAAAAATTACAATATTCAAGCTGTGTAAGATCATTTGGAGTCAATTCATCTGCAGATTATTTTGGAATTTAAAAAAATAAATAAAAAAGAAAGCTTGTGGTTTAAAGTTCATTGGTGTACCAAAAGTTTCAGCTGTGATCTCATGGCATAGTTATGGAACAGGAGAGGTCACAATTAATCAATTATGGTTTTAAATTTTACCTCAATACTACCAACATTTATTCTGGACTTCCTTGGTACTTATGCTTCAAAACATTTGTCCATACGATGATTTTGTACATTTTCATTTCAGTAAACCCAAGGGAATAAAGAAGACATTACACATAGATCTTTAAAAGGACCTTCCTTTCAGCCCAGGACTCTGCATTTTAATGCAAGCCATTTTTGTCTACCACATAATCAATCCTAGTTTTAAAGTTTTCCATCTTCAGTTTAACAACTCGCTTTCCACCCAAAACCTTGAGATGTATTTCAGAAAATCAGGYAAATAATATCTCTATATTTGCTTAAAAATGCACTTTTCTTATCCAAGAAATGAAACTTCAACTGGACACGTTAACTTTGTAAACTCATCAATTTTATGCTTTTCCTCATTTGTGCATTTCCATTATGTATTTCCATCTCCCAGTTGTTAGTACTTGAATTTGATATGAGATTAGTAATTTCATAGGTCAAAACCCTTTGGATTTGGGGGGTACTTAGAATTTTATGTGATAAATTTTCCAGGTCCCCAAGCAATGATTCTGCAGTTCAGGATTTGGTATTTTTCTCTGTTGCATCAACCAGCCAGTTTGTCCAGTATTCAGAATCACCAGCAGTAATGAAAATTGGAATATTTCCTGTTTAATCTTTTTACATGTAGCACTGTTTTCTCCAAATGCCTCCAAGACAGCCTGATAATTAGCATACATCAAATGCATTGCTGGCTATTACCAAAAATAGGGCTCCTTTCAACATGCTGAAGGCAACAGTTGCTGACAGAAATTAAGTAGCTGTTTTAATCTTTGTGATATCTTCCATATTTCAAGAGCTTCAGCCCAGTGGAGTTTTTAGCTGCCCTTTTCCAATCTTTCCCCCACCCACCCCGATTCCTATTTATGCCTGATTGTAGAAATGCTTCATACTCAGCCCTGATGTAAAGCCCTTAAAAGAAATTCCCTTAATTCAGTCTTTTTTTTTTTTCTCATTAATTTGAAATATCATAGCATGTGATTTAGAAATGTCTGGGAACAAAAAACTAATAATTGATGCTGTCCCTAATAACCCTCTGAAGTGCTGTTTTTCATCTTTGGTTCTTGCAATTCTTCAGCTGTGAAAAATTTCTTTCTCTCAAATATTATAGAGCCTCAAAACTACAAGTGCAGAATAAAAGGCAGACACTACTCTCAATTCCCAGGCAGCTTGCCCTGGAATGCTGCAGTCACAGGACTCACACACAGCATGATTCACTCTCTGCTCCAGGAAGAAAATGGAAGTGACTTGAGGTAGATCAGAATCAGTGATTCTCTAAGGGATCTTCTCTACCCTCTCCTTTGAGAAAAGGTTTGTTTTAGTAAAGGCTGAAGCTCACTGGAGAGAGTAAGAGCAGCTTTTTCCTCTAAAGGAGCTCATCCCCCAGCCAGAGAGTAACACAAATCCATCCTGACTGCTATGAATTGCTTCTCAGCATTGATTCACTGCTGCTGACCGTTTTATAAAGTGGGCAGCCTGAATTCTGCAGATCAAGTTGGGAGCAAAAGTGTTCCCAACTGAAGATTAATATTGACATGTATTTCTGCCATAATAGGAAATCTGGAGGARTCACACTCAGTTCATTATAAAGGATCACTTCATTATCCAAATTTGTGTCCTCCAATATTTCCTCAGAAAACGTTGCACAACTACCTCTGTGTTCCTGAAGAACTCTATTTGTTCTTTTATTGAAATGTTGCCATCAGAAAGCATCATTTGTTCCCATCCATAATTCAGAGTTTCCTTCAGAAAAGGCAGGAGCTGACTGTTCAGATATATTGAAGCTCTCATAGCCTGCAGCACCTGCTGCCATGCATTATTGATACTCAGCGGCGGCTGACGCCGTTCTGGGAGCATCTGCTCTCCTCTGGGTGGGAGAGCTCCAAAAGGAAACATTTCCTGTGGACTCCCTTTTTCTGACACTTTCCCAAGATGGATTCTTAAAAAGAGTGACCTCTGAGTTCTAAGTTAGAGCATCTTGAGGAAGGCTCCACAGTTGGTTTTTTTTCTACTAACAATATTTTTTTCCCCCCCCACAACCCATCTTTTCCTTCTCTCTGCAGGGGAATGGAGCCAATTTAGAGGAAGTCAGGAAGGCTGGCAGAGCTGTGCCCTCAGTTGGTGCACTCAGGGCCCTGGCAAAGCTCTCTAATTCCATGATTAGTCAGTATTTAGAGTAGGGTTTCAATAAACCCATCCAGCCTCTCTGAGATCAGCTCAGTTTGGCATTAAACTCTGGTGCTAAACTCCAAGGCTGCAGATTCAGTCCTTGTAAGGCCCATTCAGAAAAGAGCTGGGCCTCAGGATCCTTTTGGGTCCCTTCTAACTCAGAATAATMTGTGATTCTGGTTCTGTGATTCTCTGAGGTCTGGCCTAGCATCCCCTATTTTTGATGTGGTCATTCAAATGAGCTTTATTTTGGGACAAAGAGGAATTTCCTTCTGGCTAAATCAGAATCCAGCCCAATTTTCCTCACAAGATAAAGCCCAGTTCTTTGCTGGCTGAGAACTCCCACCCTGCTCAAAAGCAGTTCAGGTTCCTGACAGAAGATGAAGGGCAGGCCTGGATCTCATCAAGACTTCATCCAAAGGAATTTTGCTGGCAACCTTCAGCCCTTTGGGTTGTATCACTCATGACATCAACATCACAACAGGAAAAGGCACGAGTAGAAATGGAGAAGGATGATTCCACAATATGTAATTTATTGCTGCAATCTTTAGATCCCAAGTGAGTTAATTTTAAAAAGCTGTCAGGTAATTATTTTGTGCTTTGGGTTTTTTTTTCCTCTTGACTGGAACAATGAATCATTAAATAAGTGAGAGCTTGAAGACACCATGCTGAGGAGAACTGTCTTAGCATCAGTAAGCAGAGAAAAATCTGATTCTGATAGCAGCCTCATCAGTTACTACATAATTTAAATGGAAGTTGGATAATCCTAAAGGCTTTTAGAATCTCATCTAAACAGTGCTATTACTCATTCTCAAAACATTTTATTGCGGGAAGACCGCTTTTTATGCTCTCAGATAAATTTAACAGGATCTCTGTAATTTTATTTTTATGTAAATATGAACACCCCATATATAATAAAATGGTTCACTGCTGAGCATTTAAAGCAGAGGCTTCTACAGTTCTTCTTACATAGAATATGAACCCTCAAATAAAACCTACACCAATGGGCTACTTTTAATTTGGACAGAYCCACTCCCCCTCTCTCCTGCTTCCTAATCAAGCAGTAATTACCACTTACAAAATTCATAATGCCTGACCCATCAGCTTTCTGATTAAGATCCATCCAATCACTTGACAAAGA
This sequence comes from Cardinalis cardinalis, assembly GCA_014549065.1. Lineage (NCBI taxonomy): Eukaryota > Metazoa > Chordata > Aves > Passeriformes > Cardinalidae > Cardinalis > Cardinalis cardinalis. The sequence continues at coordinate 2,042,750 of JACDOX010000077.1, read as the reverse complement.
AATCTAATTCTTCATTTTTCTCCCAAGCTTTCCATTTTTACAGAGAGGTGTGACAKCTCAACCACATGAAGTCAAATACGTTCAAAATAATTCTGCTTCATTTTTAGTGTGCACCAGAAAAAGAAAGCAAAAMATATGATGCAGCATTAGGTGGCCTTAAGACATTGTGACACAGAGATCCTGAGCCAAGTTCAAGGTAAAATATCTGCTGAAGGTAGCATGATAAGAGAGATCTCTCAATAAAGGTGAAGAGTTCTCTACCAGTTCCTGATGCACTCAGGAAATCCTTAATTGGTCATTTAATCCCTTTAGTTCCTGCCCTTATGGTGCTGCCAGGCAAAGCTGGTGCCAGCAATCTGGGCAATGGCCACAAACCAGATGCTTTGAATAAATGAACAGAAGATAACCTGTGAGTAGAGCATCCCTTCCAGAACCAGGCTTGCACACAAAAAAGCAATTTTGCAAAATTTCTCCATTTCTATTTCCTAAACCCTTTCTTGTTCAGAAATATCCACAGAACTTCACATGTAGTTATTATTATGTATGTATTTCCTGCTAATTTCCATAAAACTGCTCATTATTTTTCATTAATAAATGGAATAAAAAACACATTTAAAGCAGAGAGATCACTTGTCTTATAAAATTCGGCCACAGAAAATGGAGCAACCTCTCTAGGTACATTAATCTCAGGGTGTGGAAGGAAGAAAAGAGACAAGAAACAGAATTCCAGCCCTGAACTGGAACTCTGTGGTGTCCTACATGATCCAGAGTTACCCTGAGTTTGTCATTGATGGCTTTTTAACAGTWCATATCACAGAAATCAGGTATGCTTGGTCATCCATGACTTCTAAAACATGAATTATTAAATCTGAACTTGCCAGAGAATCTTCCCTCTCTTYTAGTCTCTGCACTCTCATTCCTTCAGTTTAAAGTCATTATTTTTGCTTCCTCAGCTCTTTTTCACAGCTGATTTGCAGATGGGCAGATTGTAGTTTGAGGAGCTATACTACACTACAAAACAAAGCACGCTTTTGGAAGAGTTTCTATGCAAATTTGTAAAACTTAAAAAAAACCAAAAGAAAARAACCAAACCRAACAAAATAAAGCAACAAACCCCCAGAAATATTTTCTGTGACAAAGACATCTGTGCCAGAGCAATCCCAGCACAGCCAAGCAACTGCCCTGCAAACCTCTACACCGGTGCTGTCTCCAGGAGGAGTGACAGAAACACAAGAGAGCAAAATCTGTGTTTAATTCCAAATTCCTGCTTCAGCCAGAGGCTACACAGACAACAGGTAGTCCCCAGGTTCCTGTTTCTGTTTTCCTGAGGAGCTGACAACCATTAATAATTCATCCCCTGAATCGCATTTGGGTGTCACCGTGAGTGATGTCACCTTCAGAAGCGCGACGGCGAGCGCCTTCCGCCCCATCCTTGGCAAGGCCTCATTCTGTCTTGGTTTGCACTGGTGATGAGCTGTCAAACCCAATTTCCTGCCAGCTCCTTGTCAGAGCCGTGCTTGATGTCAGATATCAAACAACGCCCTTGACGCCTCTCCCTCCGCCTTCCGGGGCTGCCAGCGAGAGGGTGACATTTGTGGGTTTGCATCAAACAAGGAGAGCTAATCCACCAACTGCTTTTTTAAACAATCTGTTTACAAAYGAATCCCAAATGATTAAGTACTAAATAAATCTGCAAACAGCAGAAATTTCTGCTCTTTCCGCCCTTGAACGACTTTGCAGGAGYTCGGCAATCAGCGGCGGTTTTGTTCTGATTATAAGTTATTGAATGAGATCCTTTTGCATRTCAATTCCTCTCCACTTCTGAATTTAAATATCCTTTAAATGGCGTGTTCAGCGAAGTAGACTCCTACATTTGCCATCAGTACTGCTGACAAAAAAATGCCTTTTAGAATAGCAGTCTGACATATTTTCTAGAAAGTGAAAGTACACTTTAGAAAAAATGCAATTTTCCATGAGTTACACCAACAGCTTCATGATATTCCAACTAATTCCATCCTCTCTGAAAGATGACCAAGACATCCCATTAAAAAACCCCAGCAGCCCTACCTGATATTCAAGATGCCCAAGGGAACATATTAATCCTACAAACAAATCCACTCTGTATCTGTGAAACACAATTTTCAGCCCTGCAATCATCTTGTGAGGCACATGCACAGACCTGCCTATGGAAGTTCCCATAAAAAATGGGAAATACACAGCTCACCTGTACCCTGCAAAGCCCTGTGTCCACTGCTTTCAGATTTCTTTCGTTCCAGCTTCCAGGATATAAATTGTTACAGCTTTATTTCTGTGTTTACCTAAGATTTTATGAGAATCTAGAAAAAAAGATGCAAAAAAATCCCCAAAAAACCACTAAACCACATTATTTTGTGCACTCTYCCATTAATGCTGCTTAAGATTAACGGAAGAAGTTGGGTTACATTAATTTTTAAGTGTATTTAAGTGATTTTTAAAAATCAAATTAATGGACCAGTTTCTACTWCGATTGATTTACAAATAGAACAAATAAAAAGCTTTTCAAATTTCACATAATTAACTGAAAATATCATGCTCATAATTGCATCTTCGGAAAAGGTCTTAGGAATGAAATAAAGAGTAGAGGCAAAGGTTCCAAATTCACTAGAATTCTTAATTTCAGAGGCATTAAAAATTGATCTGTTGAAGATTTGATCCCTTTGGCTCCTGCTGCCCCGTGGACCTCGTGGTAACTCCACAAAGGCAACAGCACAGACCCTGCTAACCCCACACTCCACCCCGAGGTCACACTGCACTTGCACAGAGCAGTTCCCAAAGAACCACCCCAAAACTGGCAGGAAAAAGAACAATTGTTTGGAATAATGGAGCAGGAACAGAGATGCCAGCACTCATCTCCSTGCAGTGAGCAGCAGAGAGCTCTGCCAGAGATGGGCTGGGTTGGAACTTTGTTCTGGCCCCAAGATTCTTGTTCTCCTTTTATTTGCATCTCCATTGGTGAAGGGGCTTTGATGTCTACAAGAAAGTTCTGAGAAGGTTCTGCTTTAAATAGGGAGGGGAAGAACTGAGTCAGCCTTGACCCCAGGACTCCTCTGTGCAGGGCTGATCCCTTAACACACAGTAAAACAGCCCCTGATTAAACAAAAAAAAGTATTGTAAAAGTGCAGAAAGGAAAGAATGAGGAATCAATGGCTTTAGGTGAAGATATTCCTGATTCTGCTGGCTGGAACAAAGGAGGCATTGCCAGAAATTTCACTCACAGGACTCTTTTGTAACATACTGCAGCRCTGGAGCTGCCCCACGTCCCCGCAGCCTCGTGCTGGGGCAGATCTGCCAGCACAGAGCAGCCTCTCACTCCCCTTCCAGGGGAGCTGTGGCAATTCCCACCAGCTGAGAGCTCAGCCCAGCTCCCAGTGAAYCCCTTCTAATACAGTGCAGATGTGGCAGATGTATCTCCGCAGGATTTCAGACCAGACTTTGGGTACAGAGAATTAGTTACATTTCATAATGACATTATTTCCAGATGTCTGCAAGAGATCAGAGGAAAACTAACATCTGTTGAGGGACCAAAAATACTGTGCTCTTTTAAATACGTAGCAAGAAATAGATCAAGTTTCAGAAAAGGAAACAGTTCCTATGAAAGCTRTGGTTCTAAAATACAAAAGGTTTTTAGGAAAATGTTTCTAGAACAAAGTTGTTCCACCTTTCAGAGGCAAATATAAAGTCTCCTTTAAAAATTAGGTTGGCACTTCATAATAGCCAACCTAAAAAACCACACACCTATATAAAATCCCTTCCTGGAACACCTGGAATAAATCTGGAATWTAACAGGACAAAGACACAAAAAACCTTTGCATTTCAGTGAGAGGAACTACAGGCAGCACCAAGCACCTCCTGACCCAAATAACCAAGCACCAAAATGGAATTTTGTGCTTCCCCACTGCACTCCGAGGACCATGCTCAGGACAATGCTGATCATTCCACTTGTCTGAGACAACTGGCATTCAAAATATATTTGGAAACTGAACAGAAACAACATAAAAAAACTCTTGAGAAGTCTAATTATAAGATAACAAYACAATCCTCTTGGAATTCATTTATGGATGGATCCTGAGTACTGAAAAATAGGCTAAGTCAAGTTTTCCTGTGGAAGAGAATCCTATTAAATCAATAATTAAGGAGCCTTTCATACTTTCATGCCTCCATTGTGCTAATAAGAACTGGTTTCGTGTAGTAACTCCAGAGGGAGTCACATGCTGACAACAGCTAAAAGCTTCATAAATACCAGYTGCAACACTTCCAGTCACATTTTTGATCTGAAACAGCTCAGAAGAGCAGGAAAACCATGATGGATGTGCACTTGGAAAGTTAAGGGGTAAGATTAGAAAGAACTTTTTTYTTCAAGTGAGATGAACCAAGAGTCAAATACTGGATGTAGCTTCAGCTTTATTGTGAATTCTCTGAAGAAAACCTAAGCAAGCTTTGCCTTTGTATTAATCTTATTTCCAGATGATGCCCCTGAGCTGTTTCTGGGTGGCCTTTGCTGGAGAGATTTTGAGGCTTGAAAAGTTCTCCCAGGTATGTCCAATATGAGCTTTAAGCAAATAACCAGCTGACATATTTTAAGAGGTGACCTAATTTAAGATCCCTTGTGAACCATTAATTAATTCATCATGTTGATTTATTCCATCCATTGCCTGCTTTGTCTATTCCCATTACTTCCTAAGAAAATTAAAAATTCTTTTAATTATTAAAGACTAAGGAAGACTTATGAAGCCTTTAATTTATTAAACTATTTCTCATGGATTACAAAGACAGCACACACAAGTGACTTCTCTATAAGAGTTCCAGCAGTAAGAAAATATTCCAGAATGATCCTCTCATAGACTGACTGAGAAAACCTCCATTACTAATTCACACCACTGCTCATGAGATGCCAGCTGCAGCTTTTTCCTCTGACTACAGCTGAGAAATCAAGTTTACTCCATGGCCCTGTGATGCTTTAAACAAGGTCCAGCATGTTGTAGAGCAAAATAGATATTTCTGACTTTTCACTAACCATGATACGTTACCAACACTTCAAGGAAACAACKTTATGAGCAGGCTGAATTCTGAAAGCACAGCTCACATCTGCTGCTTGTGCTCAACCTCAGCATGTTCCGAATTTCACTCACTCRGAGAGAAAGTGCAGCTTGAGGGGTCTCTCAATGGAGTGAAAACGGACCTGGGATTTCTCTGAGCTACTCATGAAAAGCTCCCAGAGGTGAAGAATTTAATTCTGGCATGGCAGCTGCTTGTGTTGTGAGCAGCTTCCAGGCAGGAGAGAAGCAGAGAGCCAGGGCAGAGCAGGAGAGCCCCCAGGAGCTGCAGCAGGCTCTGTTTTCCTCAACGTCTGTAGAGACACACAGTGCAAAAAGATCTGCTCTGAATTTACCCGGCTGTGAGGCTTCAAATCCCAAGRTTAATGAGATTTCAACTTTATAAAGTAGTCACAGCACACAATGAGCATTTTTTCAGAAATTACTGGTTTGCTTGTTCAACACCTTTTCATGTGGCAAACATAACCCCTGAGATAAATTTTAGATCAAGGGAGTCGTGTAATTTTTTTTTAAACCAAAATGCTCAATAGATTAAATGATGGTCACAATTCTATGAGTTTGAACATTCCTCTGTTCTTCAAATTTGGATTCAGATACTTTGATTATAGAAGTTACAGCAGYCCAAAAATTGAGGTGCCATCACACATGCAAAGATTCAGATTACCAGGAAATCAGGTAAAGTTTCTAGCAAACTGAAATAAGGTTAACATTCAKCAAAGATTATTTTAATGCACAACAAAGTTCACACTGGTGAGATAAGTTTTTAGAAGACCCAAAAAACCCCAATGCTCCTTTCCCTTACAGTTCCCATGGCACTTAAATGCTGAGAGCTTATRAAACATTTGTGGTTTAAGACTGTGTGTATATAGGTACATATATTTAAATATYTGTCTGCATTTTCCCACCCAAATTAACATGAGATGATCCTGAATGGTTTGAAAATAAATTTGGGTTTCAAAATAACATTAATATCTCTGTCTAATCCCCCTTATTGGAAATAACAGGCATTGTTTGAAGTTGGCTTGTTCAACTTTTCYCCCACTTTTGCAAAACCTGGCAGCTGCCATCAATAAAGGAGATATTTTCACAAGACACCAGGCAGATTTCTTACGTGCAGCTGCCTTTGGGCTGGGTTTCAGATATTCCAGGCCACCTCCTGGACTGGGGCAGTATAAAATAAGAGATGTTTGTAGAATAAACCCTTCTGTGACCCAAATCAAATCCAAGTTTTTAGATCAAACATTTCCCACCGTATTCACTTCAGACCAATCTGCAGCGCTGCAGATGTGGGGGTTTCATTGTCAAACACTGACATTCATTTTAATAACTTCTAAATGATGCTCTTGTTTCTTAGGGAAAGGGAATAATGCTCCCCAGCCTTATTCAGTTATTGTTAATTTAGAGCGGGAGTAAATCTTTGTAGTATGGAAATGGATGTCTGTATTTTTATTTTATTATGCATATTAAAAAAAATGAAAATATCATGATCTGTTCCAAGATTTTATCTAGAATATCTTCAAAAGTCTGTTCTGTGGTGGAATTAGTCCTAAAGCTTCCCAATGACTTTAAGTTTGTTTTTCCCCTGCGTGCCATGCTGGCACTCTGCCATCCTTTTCAGTCTGGGGTTTTCTTCCAGCTTTGCTTTTTTGAGCAAAATAGAGAAATGTGAATGCAAAGAAAGCAAACAAACTCTTTTAATCCAAAGTCCAGCCATTCTGCAATGAGAGAAATCATAAAATATAAAATATTTGTTCATCATTGGAATTTTACATTCTATGTTTAATGTTTTTCTAGCTCAGCAATTCATTTTGCTGATTAAAAAAAATTCTTATTGGTCTAGTAAAAGTTAAATAAAATCCAGAATTAAGTATTTAAAATATGAGTCCCTAAAAGCTTAATTTGTATTAATGCTCCCTTCTTAAAGTTTTTGACAGAATTCCATTCATAATGAAATGTTCAGAGGTAATTATTTCTCTTTCTTCTGTGTGAATTATGAGAATTATTTATATACTCAATCTTAATATCACAGCTTCATTGCCTAATAGGAAAAATCCACAGGGTATGAATCATTCTGAGAAAGAATTAAATTTTTTTTCTCTTCTGTTTAAAATAAAAAAATAAAATAAAATAAAAAAGAGAGAGAGAAAGATGAAAAGATTTCTAATGGCATAAAATTCAGAGTGCTGCAGGCTCCGCTTGCTGCGTAACCCACAGCTCTGGTTCCTCCTCCTTTCCCTGCCTGCAAAGCCATAAAACGCAATCCTGTAATGATTCGTTAATGAAATGGTGGGGTGATAATGAGGCCATCAAAAATGCAAGTTAAATAATTAAAAAAGGTAAAGAAGCAGCAATGAGAGCAGCAAGTTCCAGGGACCTGTCCAGAGGCAGGAGCTGYTGGAATTCCTGACATTCCACCTCCCCCCAGTGACAGTTGCTCCCCCTCATRAAATGATGGGCTGTGCACAAAGCTTATTACAAATTGCAGATAAGCTGTAAAAAGCCATAAAAATTCCTCCTGACATTTATTGCCAGCCAGTAGCTCGAGGATGTTGATATATATTGATAACAGTCTGCTTTGTGACATTTTCAAAGTTTACTCCTAATTCACTTGCAGAATATGCAAATAGATTTTTTTTGTCTTCCAAGTCATTAAAGTCACTGCAATACCCACCTGTATTTTTAATGGGTTTTTACCTATTTAACAGATATTCTTCCGTGTGTTTTATAGGCTTCTTCTCCCAAAAATAGCTTTTCTAATGCTAAAAAAGGTAGATTCTTGCAAACTTTGAAGTTGMTAACTGCAACAAGTGTTTACAGATAGTTTTTATGGTAAGCAATAAATAAGTGTTACTACATAAAACGCCTTGAGACAGAAGGGAATTTTATGCACAGCACTACATTTATTTATATATGCATGCAGATATTTGTGATATTTTTCAAACAATATCATGACAAGCTCTTTCAAATACCCTTTACAAAGAATTGTGGCTGGGAGTGGGTTTTATCCCTTCTGAGCTTTCAAACAAGGAGACTGAACAAAGGTGTTTCTTTTAAGTATCATTGAAAATACTGAGGGCAAGGTTTTATCTGCGTCACACATGAAAATTCTGCATTTACAATGGGTCTCATTGTACTAATCCAGTCACAGGTTTATTATCTACAGTTCCTTTAGGAAATGTCACAAATCCACAGAATGTCCTTGAGCTTTAAATCTTGCATTTTGATCTTTGATTTAACAGATAAAAGATATAAACCTACATTTATCCAGGCAATTCCTCAGTGGCTGTACATCTGTATTAGCCCAGAAATAGCTTATTCTAGTCAGCATATTGTATAAATTAGGATCAGTAACTTTTATTTCAAAAGAACTCTTTTTTTTAGGCATAGAGACAAAAAAACTTGGTCTCAGAATATTTACTGGGGTTCCACACTCCATCTCAGAAAGTCACAGCACACACTTGCAATATGTGTCAGCTGTTTATTTCTAAACACAAATATAATGCCCCCAAATTGTATTTTCTGATCATCAGTAGAAGATGGAGAAACTTCTGAGCAGCAAATGTAAATTTAAAACAATTGCTCCTGAGGTAACAGTGAATTAAAGCTAGAAACAATGAAACCCAAAGTGTAAAAATGTGAAATATAAAATATCTGTAAGGTTTTGTCCAACATCTTATTAAAAAACTGATTTCCTCTCTGTTATTTATATTCCACATGGTACCAAAAGTGAGGGAGAGCAGTTTGCTCCCATAAAGCCAGAAAGGCAAAATAACAAATCCTGTTTCCTACATCCTTGTCTCTCCACAAAAATCACTCTGTGCCAGACCAAAGGACCAAMTATATCTGTAAAATGTTTATTTTTGCAATAAATGTCTTTGCAATGCTTTAAGGAAATCTTCCTCTGGGAAGAGGAGCAGCTAAAAGTTGAATACTGACTGGATTCAAAGGAAACATGAGTCACTCAGCACCACCAAATCTGCATTAATTAGGACTTTTTAGTACTTAACTCCACTGGGAGCTATCAAACACATTTGCTACTCATAATCAAAAAAAAAAAAATCCATTAAAATGAGCATAGGTACAAAGAAAGGGAAAAGAAAACAGAGCACTCTGCCCCAAATGAATTAACCCCAGATGCAGAAAACCAAGTTGCAATTTAGGATARCACCAAGAAGCAAAGAATTGCTCTGAACTCCCCATTCCAGGAGAGTAACAGGTCCCAGGAACTGCAAACAGGCCAGGCTAAAATAACTTAGAATGCTAATAGGGATAAGAATTATGTACTTGMTTTGCTTTTGATTTCAATCTTGTCATAAAACTCCTGACTCTGAACACTGCCCAGCAATGTCTGGAGCTGGGGACTAGAAAAAACACCTAAACAACAAAAATAAACCTCCACAATGTATAATTTCAATAGAAAAYGGGAACAAAAGAGAGCAAAAAGTACAAGTTGCAGTGATGGAGGCAAACATTTGTTGCAGTAAATTGCTGGGGCTTTCAGAGCAGCAATTTCCAGGCTGCAGAAGGACAATGCTGTGTTCTTTCAGATACAAGTGTGGAGAAAAAAGCCTTTTTTGCCAAGCAGGGAAATGCTTTGTTTGAGGGGCAGGAGAGGCATCCCCAGCCCCAGCCACCCCAACACTGCTCTGGGAGATTGCACTCACAGCCAGAGCCATCCCTGCCTTTCATTTGCTGCTTTTCCACCTTCCACACCCAGGAAACAACATCACTGACAATCAAGCCTGAAAAAAGTAGTTCTATTTCAAAGGTGCAATTTAAAAAAATTACTTTCAATAAAACCTCCCCATTATTTCACATTTTGCGTCCAAAATATTGAATTTATTGAAATATATAAAAATTGTTCAAGTTTGAATGATTCCAGGCTGTTCATTCTTTGCTCTGTATCTGCAGACTTTGCTAAAATTAAATAAGTAAATATTATAAAAATAAAACATAAATATTATAAAATACCCACCAAATAAAATTGTTGGTGGGTATTTCATAATATTTACTACTACCACTAAAGAGTAAGCTGGACCAGCTAAAAACTTTATTTATGAGCACAGAAACAATTTTCAGCAAGACACCAGTGCTAATTCTTTGATTATGGAATTGTGTGTCCCAGGAACTTTTCAGACTTAAAGTCATGGGAAAAAAGCATATCCAGACTAAAAATAAACCCAAAAAAAGGGTGGGACAAAAGTCCCACACAATCTGCACATTAAGAGACCAAACTACTCAGCTCATGCACCCAACCCATAGTGAGGSATTCTGTCTCAGGAACTGGAATAATTAAAGCTGGAAGTTCTTGCTTGTCTGGTTATCTCAGTTGACAAATATTGAATTCCTCATTTCCCTGGTCTTTAACTTCAGATATGTGTTAAATAAGTGAAGAAATAAACCTTTTTCTAATTTAAACATTAAGTTGATTGTGGAGAGTGCATTGATTGCACTGTGGTATTAATTAAAAATTGCATTGTTTAGTGTAAGGCATCACAAAACAGACTTGAGTTTAAAAAACCAAGCAAGTTTAAGCCACTTTGTAGAGGAAATGAACAGTGAAGTCCTTACCCCATTGCTGGAGGTAAAATGCAGTGAAATCATGGGCCAAGCGTAACTCATTCCTCTTTTGCTCAAATGAATCAACAGAAAAATTTAAAAAAAAAAGCCATTTTCAATAGGTCTGGCTCAATGTAATTCTGAGGGAAACCCACCCTTTTCCCCCTTCATATTCACCATGTAAGTCTGCCATATTTGCCTTTTTTCTTTTTAGAATTATGCCTTATTCTACCATTATTTTAGCATTAACTCTGATATTTGATCATATTATAAGCCTCTTTTTTTCATTTATGCTGATAAAAGATGGCAAAAGCAGAGGAATTATGTACCTTTGGTAATGAGAGCTGGTTTTCCCCAGCAGAACATCACCCCACTGCAACCTTTAAAGCAGAATCAGTGCATTTTGGGTTCTGATTGCAACTCTAAATAGCACTTAAAATATATCCAACAAAACAAAGAAACATAATTAACGTTTCAAGAAAAAGCAAAGCCCAGCAAAATACACAGAGAGGAATTTGTGAAACCTGTGCTTATTGCCTCTAGTCCAGCAAAACTGGAAAAGAAGTGGCAAATGACTCTTGTTCTTGCTATCTGAGATATAATCTTCCAAATTACTTGTGGTTTAAGCTGTTTGACAGCAGAAGAACCAAGAAAAAGATTCCTGGGCAGGTACACTAAATGTTTGGAGGGGAGTGGGGATTGTATTTCTAAAGTAACCACAGGACTTACAGACTGCACTATTCCTCTATTATTTTTTCATTAAGGTGTTTATTCCATTAAGGTATTTAAATCTTTCTGCACCTATTGAGCTGAATTTAAAAGAAACACAAAGACAGTGGAGTAGGTGCTGCTACTGTAACAGTGAGCAATGCTTTGTGAAGGTTTAGTCTGATTTTCATTCTGCGCAGAAGGCACAAAAGGTCAGAATGGATTGCCTTGAGGCATATCAGTAGCACAAATTGTGTGCCTCCTGTTGCCTAGACATCACAGGGCTTTCCAAGTTCCTCTGCTCAAGAGCTGAGCACCTTCTCTGCCTTCARAAACCCCACACAATGGGAATATTGGCCCAGCAGGCAGAGGACAAGGCTGAATTGCACCTTTTCCCCCCACATTATACTGGTTTCTGATGGTGGGCATGGGCACGTGCAAACTCTCCAAAGATGTGACCCAGTTCAATGCCGAGTGCCCAAAGATTTTTTCTTTGTTCCATGCAACATCTGTGTTAGAACACTTGGATTTTAGAATTGCTGTGTCTAACACAACATTGATAGCAGAGACAGACTGAAGCACCACTGCACCCTTTCTTTGAAATGAAATTTATGTAGTGAGGACAGAGACCAGAGGAAATTGGAAATGCTGGTTATAGAGCCACCCCACAATAGTTTTTAACATCTCWTCCTATTGAAGAAAAGATGTAATCATGTGGAATTAATGCACAGCATTAATAACAATGTGGATTTGTGAAAGGAAAGATGCAGGAGAAAGGATCTCCATTCATTTCCTTTTGTAATGTCCTCACTTTGGAAGTGTGGTATTTTTTTATTTCAGTGATAAATCTAGAAACACTTAAGCTRTTACAAAGAATTACATCCTATTGATGAAATGCTGCAGAGCTGTTCTATTGCAGTCTAATGGGAAAAAGACACAGTGAAGAATAAGAAATTATATCAAGACAAACATCTTAATTAGCTAGATTCYATTCTAATTCTAGTGTAAATTTTGTAGCACTATTACAAACTGTTTCATTTAACATAGGCATTCAAAATACAGTCATCCAGTATCTGCTACAATATTTCAAAATGCAGAACCCTGATCCTCCTCCCCTTAAATTCTCATTTACTATAGAAAGAACACAGTATGAAAATCAGCTTTGATTATTCTTTGTACCTTTACCTCTCGGAGATGAGGAATATCTGGGAATCTGCCATGCATAACAAAATTTACCTCTCATTCACCTCATTTCCCTACTTCACTTTGCCCCATCCCCTCTTAACAATCAGCAATAAAAAACTGTGGAAGRTACCTTAAGCAATATATTTTTGAGACTTTCTGGAGCAATCAGTATCTCTGTCTCTTGGCTAAAGATTTTATAGATTTGTTTCCATGCCTAAATATGTTAAAATTTCTTTTATTCAGAAATGCCCATAATACTGAGCAGCTGGAAGAAGAGGAAYAGGCAGCCCATTAATTTAATTTTAATGATTTTAAGAACAGTCTGTGGCCTGGGCAGACAAGAAAAGCTGCATTTTTTTTGTTGTTCTYGACAGATTAGACCAGTCCCATAGTATATGGGCAAATACTATCCTCTAGTGCAAGTAACATCTTTACACGYTTGTTTTCTTCTAAGACAAACTACAAAATAAAATCCCCTTCTGATTATCAACAAGATATTTTAGTGTCTCCCAGTCCTTGAATCCTAGAATTTCCCAATCCTTAAATTTGGCTACAGCTGAATTTACAGSAGAGCAAGACTAAACAGAGGATGATTTTTCCCAAAAAGTGATTGTTCTTTTGGGCAAACCAGAGCTCCCAGCCACAGCAGTTCTGGCAAGAGAAGAAGCAAATTCTGGTTCAGTAAAGAAGCCTGGAGAGTAAAATCCTCATGTCCTTGYGTCCCTTTTCATCAAGTGATTGAAGTGCCACAGTAACAGAATATATGATGCAGTTAAAAAGTATTTTTAGTTTAAAATTCACATTTAAAATAGTAATATTTAGTAATGATTCATTTCAGTAACTTATTAATTCTTAACAAAAGTATCTTATGCATTTATAGAAGTCTGAAGGTGCATTTTGAAGCCTTGTCCCTGTGGCAGGGAAGGTTTCCATKCACACAACCTGTGACACATCAGACCTCAAGTACTGGGAAAATTGTGGTCCAAGACCAGGCCAGGATCTGTAACAGAATCCCTGCCCAGGGTTCCACTTCCAGATTCCTACTGGATCTTTTTAAATTCATATTTAATGGATCCAGCACCTTAGGATGTGGTAAATAATTCTGTTACTTGTAGGAAGAGAAATGATGACCCTTATTGCTATTTGGTTAAAAAGAGTTCATCTTAGCTCCACATGGTACAGAGGTCCCTCAAAGGTGAATTTTTCCCYTTATGCTACTGATCAATGGAGAAAACATCCACAGCTGGGAGAAGAGAGTTTCCAGTAAAACCTGTGATCTCTGAGTGACCTCAAGCAAGAAAAGGGAAAAAAAAAAAGAGAGGGGAAAAAAAAAAGAGACAGGGCAGTGCAGAGAACACATTTCTGTAAAACTTCCACAGCTCTGCCTGAATAGCAAGGAATTCCAGGAGAAAACCCACATCATAGGAAAGGGACACAGAAGACAAAATAGTCCCTTTTTATGATGCAAAAAACACCTCAACACAGGAAAASCAAGAAACAGCACATGGCTGAGAGGAGAAATGTGACCGAAGCAGAGAATTCWGCACGGGAACAGAGACTGCATGAGGAACATTCACACAATATCTTCTTTTAGTCTCCGAAAATTTTAAAATAGTCTTATTGAAAACAGGTATTTCCCCCTGTGATTAACACAGAATAAGAAGGGCATGCATTCCAGCAATTTCATTTTCAGCAACCAGAACACCCCAGGGAAACACTGAAAGGTCCCAGAGACAGCAGCAACATGGAWTTCCTGGGCTTGGTTTTAATTGGGGGTCCCTATGGGAGCAGGACAATGTGCTGGAAAAGTAGGATTTGGGGTTGCTTGGGAGCTTAGAGAGATTTTTCTTGGCTCAGAAATTTTGATGAAATGTAAAGCTCTATAAAAATTACATTTTTTTTTCCTGAGTTCTACTAATTTTCAATAGGAAATACAGAATRTACTGGAAAGCCCAGAGCACACATCATACCAGATTTTAACCTTTCTTATCAATGACATGATTTTTTTTTYCYTTTTTTTTGAGAGGTGTTGTCCTTTTAACATTCATAGAAACATCAAATACTGGCTTGATACTTTTGTTAGGATTGTTTTAGTCAACAACATTATTACCCAGGCAGTGATGTACAGAAATCAATACCACAAAGTGGAGGTGTTAAACAGGAAATTGTCAGATCAAACAGAATATTTCATTACCTTTCCCAGATGCATGTTTTTGTTTTGTTTTTAATCTGCTCCACTAATGATCAAAAATATCAGAATCACAGTCTGTGGCTTGAATTTTAAAATACAATTATCAAAGAGGGCTTTCTTGAACATCATTATTTCCTGTACTTTGTAGGAATTTGCAGCCTGTCACGTCTGTGGATTAAGTATTTCCCAATATGCAAGGTGAATCACAGAAATACCATTAAGGTAAATAAACAAATCCAGAATTTTCCTTGTCTTTAAGAGGATTTGGACATCCCTCATCCATTTCTGCAGCAATCTGTCTGCCTTCAGAACTGAAGAAAAAATAGACTCAAGAACACTGGAAAATTTACCTGTAATGAGGAAATAAAKATCTGATTTCCCTGCCCAAAAATTAAAGTCCAAAGGAAAGCAAAACTGGTGATCTCTGGAAATGTGAGGAGGTGAGAGGCACTGGAAGCCAAACCCCCAGTGGAATTCCAGTCCCARCCCTGTCTAACTAGCTACAATTTTGAGAACTGATATTTTTACACCCAGAAACAGAACATAATAAAGGTAAAATAAAGGGAAGATTCACTCAGAGACTTAATCTGTATTACTTTTTACTGTCTTAAATGTAAATACTGAAGAAAGAGCACTCTTAGGCAAAATTTCCTTGGAGGGAAAAGAAAAATAACAGATAAAAGAAGACATGGGGCCTTTTAGGTTATTTTTACTTACCAGCTAACTAAAAGTCACTCTCAATGAAAGTTTCTCCCCTAGAAAGTACCAATTACAACAGAGAAACTACAGCTCCTTTCAAMCCACAGCACTGTAGAACTCTTGGCTCCTGCATATTAACATTTCTTAGAAATTCTATTGCATTTTTTAACTTTTCAGGGAGTTTAAATGTCTAAGTTAGATTATATGAATAATGTAGGATTGCTAAATTGTCCTTCTCTCTATACTGACTGGAGAGGAAATCTAAATGAATTACACATCAGTGATTTATCTGGAGACCATGGTCTGAATATCCAACCATTTAAGTGCTACTTTGGTTCATAAAGATGGGAGAATGTCTGCTTTCAGTTTGTTAGGAGAACTAGATCCTGAGGAAATTCTGCCTTTATTTTCACCACAGAAACTGATGGAAAGCGCAGTGAAAGCACACGTACATTTAAATCTGACCTCCTTTGGCTGCTCCACTTCTCAAATATTTACTTACAGAGCACAACACCCACGTGCCCTCGAGCTGGGAGGGCACACTAAGGGAATAACCAGCCATAAATTCCACATACACGGGGTTTGTATGAGGGGAAGCAGGACAGCCATGCAGAATTAGCCAGAATAACTGCAAATAACTGCAAATACCTTCCATCACCCCTGAAGCAGCTGAGGCACCGTGGGGCTGCAGCCCTTGGGGTGTTGTAGGGGCTGTTGCAAGGGAAGRTTTTTACTGAGAGAGCGCTAAGGTACTGGAATTGTCTGCCTCGGGAGGTGGTGGTGATGCCTTGWSAAGGCTGMCCTAGAACAGAGGCTASATGGAGCTAAAGAATAAAGCAGGGATTTATTMAAAKGCCCCAATGGATSCACCTTGGGCAGCACAAGAGCCSAGCCAGGGCTGCACCCAAGATGAACCAAAATGGCCCCAAAATGCACGGCYGGGCACGGGGTCTCTCCCTGGGATCAGTTCTGCTCCATTTGCACCTTGCAGTTCATTGTSCCATTCCAGCTYYAGCCCMTKCAGTCCCACCCTGCTTGTTTTTCTCTCTCCAGCCCAYGGTGTTTGTGCTCCTGGGCTGAGATTTGGATCATTTGTCCTTGGTGCCCAGCTGGAGCAGGAATTGTTTTGTCTCCCTGCTCTGTGCACAGAGCTCACCATCCCCTGATGTGAAGCTCAGAACTGCACACTAAACCAGCACAGAATCTGAAAAATATAAAAGCCAAAACCTGAGGCATCAGTGGAGTCACCATCCCTTGATGTGTTTAACAAAGCCTGGATGCGGCACTTGGTGCCAGGGTTTAGTTGAGGAGTTAATCTGGGTTGGACTCAATGATCTTAAAGGACTCAATGATCTTAAAGGACTCTTCCAACGCAGTGATTCTGTTCTCAAGTGCCAGAGAGCCTCAGAGCAGGGGCTGGCAGATCCCTGCCACACATCCCTGCAGCCCAAAACACCAAGCAGATGCACTTTTGATGTGTCATCAGATTCTCTTTTGCATTTACTCATTGGAGATCAAAGCATTGACACAGGGGATGAAAAATTGCTGGTTCTGTTCTATCATGGGGGTTCTTTGATCAGAGGCTACACTCAAAAAAATAAAAAAAAATTCTTTATGATGCCTCGGTGCACTTACTGGATCCAAAACCCTCTGGATGGATGCTTTGCCAGCTCCCACAAGCAGTGCTGGATCCTTGCTTGCACCTTGATTAGATTTTCTCTGGACATTGTCATGGATCACTGACTATGGAAATAGCTGCTGCAGTACCTAAATTTGCACAGGTGGTAAACCTGGTGTCTGTAAAACAACAGTCACAAGAATTCCTCAGCCTGCTTCAGTAGGTCTGTGCAAATTCAAGAGCTCATGTTCTCASCACCTCCTGGCCTGTAATGGTCAGATTGGAGTTTTGGCAGAATGCATTGTGAGACAAGCTTCCAGTGCTCCACAAAAACAATACCTAAAAATGGGCAACACTTCTAGAAACCACAAACAATTAAGATTTTCCCTGAACAGATATAGCTTAAAGCAGAAAAGATCAACAGGCAGAAAGGCTTCTTTTCCTTCAAGAGACATCAATTCCTGCCTTGCCTTCCAGCCAAGGTGCTTCAATATTAATGACAAAATGTAATAGTATTTGCAAATTCTCAACTTAAATTTTAAATTTCAGTTCTGTTCCAAAACCTACTTATTTTTACAAGACCAGGAAAATATCAGGGTACAACATTTAAATTAAAAAGAGAAATTAAAATCACTAACTGCAGCTCGCCCCCTCCAGCGCCCTAGTCATGGCACTGGGATGTGTGTGAGATGTAAAATTATTGGGAAAGTTTGATGGTTTTTATCTAAACTGATGTGAGCAGAACACAAGCTGTGACTCTTGATCCTCCCCTGACACTGGTTGTGTTTTCAGTGACAAAGGCACTTGCTGTGCTAAATGTAAGAGATTTTTAACAGTGCAGTCTCCTCAATATTGGCCAGTGAGTAAAAGTTTATATGCAAAACTCTCAAAGTGAGGCAACACCTCCTGATTTATCTTTTGTGTTCAAACTCAAGACATTTTTCTGTTTTAACTACAGCTGCTCAGTGCTGTATGAGCTCCAACACAGCAGAGCTGGGCTGAGGCTCCAGCAGCAGCCATGGCTTGGGCAAGCTGGGACCAGGAGCCCACAATAAACAGCACTCAGGGCTCAAACAGCTCCCTTCTGACTCTCATCTCCTCCAAGAGGAGAATAAAACATCATTTACTCTGCAAGGGGAGAGARCCACAGCAAACAGCTGCAGAGGTCAGGAGAAGAGCTCCTGCCCTGCTGCTTTCCCCTCCCTGGGAGCCCCTCACACCCTGAAGGGCACAGGCTGAGGAGTTTGGCTTCCCTCTCAGCGTAAAGCAATTTTTTGCCCTCCCCAACAAAGATATTGTCTCATATTGTTTAGTTCCTGCACAAGCACCAAGCTCATAGAGATTATTTTAAGGTCAGAGATGTGTAAGGGGTCAAGGAAGGAGTTCAGAGACACCTGCACTGCAATTTATGCATTCCAGATTTATATCACTGTCCTAACATGATGTGCAAGGCACAGCACAGAGGTCAGACAAAGCTCTTCCCCTAAACCATGGCCCCCCCTTGATTTTCCCTCCCTTCAGACACTGAATCTCAGGATTTCAGTATCCAAGCACTCCTACTTGTAGGAAGTACAACCAGTTTTATCTGTRTCCTCAGTCCCTCACTCTTTTAATCTTTTTTTTGTCCCTCCAGATCTGTGACTCAGGAGAGTCCTTTCATTAAGCAGTGCTTRGATGTAGGTGGCTTAGTGCTTAACAAGTAAATTCATGGTGGTGGTGTGATCTGTACCACTGATCAATAAGAGAACAAGTGAATCTTTATTAATAAACCCTGGTGCATCTCTGAAAGTACTTCAAACCAGGATCAAACTGGAGGGTATTGACAGTACCAGCATATCCCACTCTGTCTGACACTGAACTGAGTTCAAAAGTGACCTGACTTCAATATCACAGGTTCCAGCAAGATTACAGCAGTCACATCCTAATTTTTACTTACTTCAAACTCACACCGAATTGCTTTGGCATGGGAAAAAAAAATCAATATACATAACTGGTAGAACACTTTTAAGGAAATTATGCTTCTTATTTTTATAACTGSCTGATAGTTCACTTGTTAAAGGGAAGTTTCACAGARTCACAGAATGGTTTGGGTTAGAAGAGACCTTAAAGATCATCTTGTTTCAACCCCTGCCATGGGCAGGGACCCTTTCCACTAGACCAGATTGATCCAACCCCACCCAAGGGTGCTGTTTCTTCCTTTTTTTCCCACTTTCCCCCTCCTGAGAACAATTTCATCACTGTTCTGTGCTTTTGGGTCACACCAGCCAAACCTGAAACCTTTTCAGCTACAAGCCCACACAACACTGCTGTACAAATAATCCATCCACAGCTTTCTTCCCTTTGGCTTCTGTACTACTCCTGCTCTCCAGCTCTGCATTATGGTCATGATGTTGAGACAGAGACAAGCTAAGAGACAAGAAAGGCAGGAATCCTGCTGCATTTGACTCTAAACCCCACAGAAATTATTGTATTCCTGACAAATTTACTAGATATAAACAGTGCCAGGCAGAGACGAGAAGCCATTGTAGCCACACATTATCATTTACAAAATATTTTACTTTTTTAGGATGCTGTGTCTGTTTGAGTGGCAAGAAAAAAATATAAGCTCAGAAACTTGTCCCCCTTTTATTCAATCCTGACTGGAGTCTAAGTTCTAAATTGACACAGGTTTATAGTCAGCAGCCAAAAGGCCAAACCCTGACTGCACTTGCAACAGGCAAATGAAGCCAATGAGAGTGCCTGAATTCAAGTGTAATTGTATTCAGGGGTGGCATTAATTGCTCCTGTAATATGGCCTTTAGAAAATGTAAGAGGATTTGAGACTACATCCAAATATTTCATATMAATTTTAATCCAGATGGCAAACAACACAGAGGATGATAACAATAAACCTGAACTGATGCTCAGGGCACAGGCACCCTCAGATGAGCCCCAGGTGCCCAGTTTTGGGCTCCTTTGGAACTCCCCTGCCTGTGAGGAGCATGGACCACGTGGCCTTTTACTGCCAGGCAGGTGCTGCAAACTTCCATGAGGATGCTTAATTAAATRTGTCTTCATTTAAAAGGAAATACAKCCACAAATGCACAGACCACATGCACTGAAAGTCCAACAGCAGTGAAGTGACAAATATCATTGCTGGCTTCATTCATTACACTTYTCCATTGCAAATTCCACACGGGCTGTGAATCAGACCCACACTGGCAATGCACAATGTTCAACTTCCTAAACAGTCTCCTGTTCCTAAGTCAGGGCTAAAAAAGTGTTTAATCATTTATGAGGAACAGAGCAGCTCTAACAAGGGAAGCTATTAGCAAGAATCCCTGTCAATCCTGAAATGAGCAAAAATAAAGTGTTTGGGAAAGCCTCCTGGGAAATGCTCAAGTTTGAAGTGGAGAAGTGAGACAAAGTTACACACGAGATGCTAAGTGGAACACGGGAATATTCACCACGAACACCAGTAAATTAAAAATATCCATTGTCCAAAGTGCCAACTACTGTTAAAATAATATTTATCTTTGCCACAATCAGTGACTTTCAAAAGCAAAACACCATTGTATTAGATCTAGCAAAAAAAGATGCAGTTCAGTGTACGTTAAATAAATTGGACAACAGTAATGAAAGGAYTCTCTTATCCCACAATTATTTGCACTTAATGGTCAAGGCTCATCCAAACTACCAGAAAATCTCCTTTACTGACATAGTGTCCAACCCTCCACAGTATTTTAAGTATTCACAAGGTTATACGAGAAACTTGTAAAAATACTCCTTCCTTTTATGGGAATTCATGGTCATCTTTCCACATTTTAAAACATTGCTGTATCTTCAGTGATTGYGAAATTATAATCTATAAATATATGAATAAGAAATGCATTAGGAAGGCTTGGTGCTTTCTAAGGACCAGTTTTTAGTTTATAGACTCTCATGAAGGTTTGGCATGGAATCTTTCATGTCAGCCTGGTGTAAAGCCCATGTAAATAACCTCTTATCTGCCATCAGTATTATTTTATTGTTTAACTCTTCACCTTGGCTTTTGTTCCATTCAGAACATGACCCCAGGGAAAAGGCTTTGATTGGTAAAAGCAATTTTTTACCTTCTCCAGGCAAACGATCTTTGGACAAAATGAAAATGGCACAGGCAATATTATATTTTAGTAAATACTATCATCTTATTCACAATGAAAATATAATTTCAAGAACAATTCAGCTCAATGTTAATATGAAAATTACTGCACAAGCTSCAAGTAGCCTGAGCCACAAAAAGAAGAGATATTTCACTAAGCTGGAAATGACAAATTTATGAATGGTCCAAAAACTAGCAAGCAATAGGAACCTTATTTGTGTATTATAGACACAGAACAGGTGTACAGAATAATAGAATTTCTCTTAAAAAAAGCTGTAATTCTTAAAATATGAGGTTGGCACAATATAATATATATAATATATCACACCTTCATATGTAAYAGCCAACCTGGCTATTGTATATGAAGGTGTGATGTATTAAGCTTTAATTATTAGTAGCACCATCAACAGAAATAATTGCAGCCAGTCCATTCCCCAGGAACTCCCGTGTGTGCAGGGGAATGTGAGGACCCAGCMCCTCTCCCACCGCCCTGGGAATGCACCTGAGCYGAGCTGCCTGCGACCCTGGCACTGMTGGAGACAATTTGGGTTTGATGTGGAGGCAGAAATTTGAGTTTTACGTGCAGACAGCACAGACCAGCCTCGCCCAGTCCCTGCTCAGCAGATGGTGTTGACACACCACATCATGAGAACAGGCTCACGCAGCCAGAGCAGACGCCACCCCTGAGCAGGATTTCCTGCCAKCCCCTTGCTCCTGTACATGTTTCTCCAAAGTCTACAAACTGCTTAAAACTCAGCATTTATAACCAGAAAACACAGTATTTTTGTACCCATATCTAATGCTCTTCAGAGATGGGATACAGAGAATTTTTTATTAAAGGTGTTTTGATAAGCCTAATTTCGATAAGTCTCATTGCAAATATCACAATTTTCCTTCTTGTTGTTCCTTCGCCTTGGCAAGTTTTTGCCCTCCTAATCTTAGCAYGAGTTCTGTAAATCAAGAACAGCTGCCCTACAGCAAATGAACCACACAAGTAAAAGCAGCATTAAAAAAAGCCCCCAGAGTCAGTTGTGTGTTTTTGGTAATTTTAAGCAATAACATGAATATTTGAGCAACATGTAAAACTGAATTAAGGAAAAACAACACAAAACAGCTGAAAAAAATCTAAAATTCATCTGAAAAAATGAAACACTTTCAGCAGCATTAYGTAACAACAAATGTTTGTTTGGTTTTAGACTTAAAAGGCTATCATCATCATCTCAAGAGCATGTACAGAAGCAAATAARAAGAAATCTCACTTCTCTAATGCCTGCATTATGCACTTTAGAATCACAGAACACTGAGGATGCAGGAGATCCTCCAATATCTAATTCTGATAGAGATAACAGGAAAGCAGCRAGGCTTCATGGTTTCAGTAGACATAAACCAACAATCTCTACAGACAGAAATAGTGTTGCTGGCTTGGTTTGTAACCATTTGGATTGCAGGTAAATATTCCTGCTGCAAATACAGAGGAAAAGGGGAGCAGGAGAGGACAGGAGCTCCCAGGAGCCTCACCCACTGCAGCACACCATCAGTGCTGTGGGGAGGGACTCATCCCCTCCACACTTTCAGCCATATTCATGCCCAGGCCTCATTTTTATCGTTTTTTTGAGGCTTAACCCATTTTTTGGACGGGCAGCAGGAGATATGTTTGCATCAAGAAGGTGATGGTGGTTCTGTAACTACAAAATCCTCACTGGCAAGAAAAGCTGAGACAATTGTAGCAACAAGGTCACAGCAAACACACCAGGTCCAGCTCTGTGCCTGGGCAACCTCAGCTGGTTCCTGGTGATTTTCTGGAATTGCAGGTGCGTGCACAGCTCCTTCAGTCTCCATATGGCTGGGAGCTCTGGTGAGCAGGAGYCACAGCTCCCTCTCAGTACTCAGCACCATTGCCATCACTTAAAKTGTTTATTTCTGACACACTGGGGAAGTTCTGCAGCTGGAACATAACATCACAGGCAGATTCACAATGGGAATCCTGGAGTTCTTTAGATTATGAAAGGTTCTACAGTGCCCTTTCATTTCCAAAGGATTCTCAGACCTGGCTCTGCACATTCTGGCCATACCYGCCACAATTCAGTGAGTTACAGCACAGTAGGTCTTATGCATAAAAACCTCAGTTATAGACATTTTCTGCTGTGCAGGAGTTTGGTTTTATGATCTAGACTCCTTTTAGACACAATTTATATAAAAAATAGCGGTTACTTTTAATGTTATTTATATTACAACTCCTACCTATTGTATTTTTTGGTCCCAACTCACCTGTAAACTAGGATTTTTTCCCCACATAAAACCCTAAGACTCCTTCTCTGGGATGCCTGTTCCTACTGGCCATCATTTTAATGATATATAATAGTAACCTGTCTTGAGAGAAGGGTCCCTAATGATATATAACACTAAAATAGCTTCTCACAGCACACTGATGACAGGTTGCAACCATCCATCAGCAGAGAAGCAGTCAGCAAGATGAGGAGCCCAGGGGATACACATGAGCAGAGCACAACCATAAAGAAAATATCAAATAGAACCACAAAGCCAATTCTGGTGCTTCTGCCTGCCTGTGGCTGAAGGCATCCCCAGAGCCAGAGCTTTAAACATCTCAAGAATTCTGGAACAAGCCTAAATGACAGGTTATTGCTGATAAAATAGCCCAGCAACCAAAAGATTTCCTTCTTGGTAGCTCCATTGGGTTAATCCTCTTCTCTTCCCATTTCAGAGGCAACTTTCTCTCACCAGCACACACAACACATTTTCAAGTGCAAGAATTCCAATGAAGTGCTCAGGTTATGTGCAGGAAGATAGAATAACTAAAAGCTCTCTGTTTATCTCAAAACTGAACCAGAGCAAGAAGAATTACCATGAAAACAAAATATGGACTTGCATGGTGCACATGAGAAGGCAGAAAGTCCTGCAGGGGTGCAGGATATAGTGCTTGCAGGAGGAATTAATTAATTCTGCAGAGTGTGGAACAGAGTTCTCAACTGATTGTTCTCTGCTCCACTATTAGTAAGAGTTTGCAGATTTCTGCAGTATCATAGGGAAGGTGAGAAGGGATAAATACATCAGCAAGAAAGAATTAAATTAGAGGAATGTGTTGTTTATGTAGTGCATATTTACAGACACACAAACCTGTACATGCTACATATGCAGATATTTGAATATGAAGAGACTTCTGAAAAAAGATGATATGATCTTACCTGAAGGGACACAGCCCTGCTAAAAACCTGGGATCTCACACTAGGTTTAAATCAATAGTAAATATTCCTACAACAGTGTTCGGCTTTCCCCATTATGCACCTCCACATTTCAAAAAAGAGGCAAATACTTTAATTACTTGCAAACAGAGAASTCAAAAGCTCATCATTTCATGGAATTAGGAGAGCATTATTTAGACCTYTCCAAAAAGAACATAGTTTATGTTTTGTTTTTGATTAAGAGCTATTTGTTTTCGCATGGCACAGACTTTCTCTACTGACAGTCGATGTGGATTGTATTAAACAGCAAACTGCATTTTTTTCCTTTTTTCTCTTTGGGACCAGGAGGAGTAAAGGAAATCAAAAAATCTACAAGACACAACTGACCCAATTCTGTGATTATCTGAGTGAAATTTTTTGCCAAGCCATTCTTAGTTAATGATAATGATCCTTTCATGTGATTTTCTGCTCTAGTTGCATAATGAAATTTGGTGTTGATAGGACTCTTCCTACACAGATCTGATTTCAGAAGAAATTTCTAAGGACTTAAAAGTGGTCTCTTTTTCAAAGAAAAACATCATTCACCATTCTCTCTGAAGTTAAAGACTGCAAGTTACTCAACTAAAATGAGTTTTTATTGAAGAAAGGAGGATGTTTGGATACCTTTCTCACACTGATACTTYCCACCACCTTCATAAGCTTGCACTAGGCAAACCATTATGATGAAAATTTGAGATATCATTTCAAATTAAAAACTAATTATCACTGAAGATCAACATCTTGCTACTAGAATATTTCATTTTGTGCTCATTTATTGAAAGTATTTGATTTTAGTACAGCAAAAGTACAGGATATTGTCTTTTATGTAGGATATTATTTTCTTCTAGTTAATTTTCTCTCTGTGTCTCTATTGTTCTTCTACTTAAAGGATGAYTCCACTTATGAGCTGTTTTATGCTCACTTCTATAACTTTATATATCTAGATATATATATATTTAACAGTACACTGTTCCAGAGATATTGGCAAGTCACTGACAGAAAGAGCAAGCAAATTCTGATTTAGGTTCTCTTTCCTTTCTTCATCTAAATAACATGTGCAAATATTCTTCTTTATTTGACCTACACTAGCAGTGCAGACTATATAATATCAAATTTATTAATGTAATAATTTATTGTTGAACAATATTCTTTCCCCTAACAGGTTGGTTCCAGTCAYAATCTAGATTCAGAAGTCATCAATACTTGAAGGAAAATTATGTCATCAAAAACCAGACAGCTCAAAATATGGATGTATTTGAAGTTAGAATAGGTTTCATTATTGAATTAAAGACAAAAATAGATTCAATAAAGTCATTCCCCCTCTTGCTCATTTCTTAATSAAATCTAAAGATCTCTATCTATATGTCAATATTATTTCTGTTCTCTCACCTCCACAGTCACACTTTTTCCTGTACAGCCATAATTTCTAGTTTCTCAAAGAGTAATTGGAAACACAATTTTCAAGGTCCAAAAGAAGTAATTCTGTCAAATGACCAAAAGCCTCACACCACATCCAAGTAAATTTCTTTTCCAAATTYATCATACTTAGGAACCCTATCCTAATGCATTCTGAAGAATGTTAACTGAAATATAACAGAAATTAAGAATAATTGGTCTTTTCAATTCAGCCACTTCTATTATTCACTGATTATTTTCTTTTCACATAGCCCTTTGTGCTTTATATTTCTAACTGAACACACCATCATATGACATCAGACTTCATTAAACTCATCATTGCTGCAAAACACAGCTCTGCTACCCCAAATAGCTGGAAAAAATCAAAGATTGTCATTGCACCACCAGGACAGAGAATTTCTGTCCACACAACCTCAATCCAAACTCTCCATCCACCTTGGGCTGAACCYGCTGGGCAAACATTCCTCTGACAACAGCACCACACTAAAACCTGCATTTTCCACAACATCTTTAAAACACTTTTATATATTTAACTTTTTTAACAAAGCAGCACTCCTAAAATTCCAGGAAAATATTGCTTTCAGAAAAAACAAACAACAAAAGACCAAGCCTCATTTCCAGCAGTCCTTCATTTACACCTTGTGTGGCATCACCTTTAAAGCAGTTCACTTTCAAAAGCAGTTCAAGCTCTTTGTGTGCCAGAATAAAGCAGGAGATAAATGAGCACAGACAGCTCTGCCTTACCTGGGCCAGGCTGGGGACACAGCACCCTCGGGTTTGGACACAGAAATTCTGCCCCAAGGCTCCTGAGCAAGAGCTGGCTCCCACCCAGCTGCTGGCAGCGCCTCTGAAGACAAATCCTAAGGATTAGAGGAAAGGGGGAAAAAATACATTAAAAAAAAATCAGGTTGTTAAGGCCAYCCAACAGTCTTTGATCTAAGATGCTGTAATTTTGAGCAGTTAAAATATCTGATGTTTCAGGTATTTCAGCAATGTCACAGCATTTTAAAGAAGATGGGATTATTGAGCCTGGAATTTCAGGAGGCCAAGCACAATCCAGGACTTTCCATATTGCTTTGGAAACTTCTACCAGCATCACACACTAATGACACTTCAGTTTTTTTCTTTGTGAATCACTCTGCATTCCAGAAACCTAACAAGAATTTCAAGTTTCTTAAAAAATTGGGAAGAATCTTGCCAAATAAGCCACTATAAATTAATCAAAGGATATTTCAAACCGGTCAAAGAATTACRGTCCTTCCACTTTTCCCTTCTTTTMAGGTCTGTGGCAGTATCATAAACCTAGACCTCCTGAAATGCTCAGATCTGTGAGTAATTAACTATTTATTGCCCTTTCCAGTGAGTTAAATTTCATTTATGGCTMTTGTGAAACATATGAACATGATGAGAAGACCTTTATCAGCCAAATTTCATTCTTCTGTTGATGACTAAAATATTTTGCCTCACAAAACCAAAACCAAACACACATTTTAGGAAATCAATAAAAAACATATCMCATTCAAAGGCCACTTTACACTCAAATCACATGGAAAGGTTTATTTTAAAACCTATTAATACAAAGGACATTTTTTTAAAATAAAWTTTATTTACAGAAGTTCTTTTAAAAGAAGTGTTTAAGCATTTAGATAAAGAACCAAGAAAGACTCTGGTCATCAGAAAACAATTGTTCAGCTGACTGGTTTTATGACTGTGAATCTTTAATTTGACTTATTAACTATAATTTGTTAAAACCAGCTGCAAGCTGAGCTCACACCAAGAGCAGAATCTCTGCATGGACAATTACTGCTCCTCTTGCAGCAAAAACCAGGCAGAATCAAAAAATTGGAGCTGTGATTAATTGCTTGCCTAACTTTTTTCTCCACTAGATCCAAACRAAGAGGCTGCTCTCATCTAGCCCCCAATTCATTTGGGGTATTAAATGAATAAATAACAAACAGTACAAACTGTTCTGAGATTGTGCAGCTACACTTTAGAATTGTGACAAGTTGAAAACCTAGAGGTCTTGTGGTTCCTATATTTCCACATTTCCAGCGCAGCTTTGTTGTGGATAAACAAGTTTATTTTCCTAAACAGAGAAAAAAACCCACTTAATCTCACATTTCCCCCCCCTTAYCTTAGGGAACACCCAAAAGGACAATTAAGCTGCCTATTCACAGCACACCAGTGTCAAATTAAAAATACAYTCCACAGTTACAAAAGGGTGTTTATGGTCTACCAGGTTATCTTTGATTTATACCACTGTGGCCACATTCCAGCTCAAACAAATTACTTCCACCTACCAACACCACCAAGCATATTTTCCCACAGGGCACAGCATTTTAAACACTTGACCTCTAAATTTGACAGTGTTTGCACTGCACATTGTTATCTTCCAGGAGAAAGCTTGGCTTTCTCTGCTCTTTTTCTAGCAGCTGCTTAAAGAAAAGGGAAATATATTTAAATGTCTGGTTTTGGTTTTTTTATTTTTTATTTTATTTTGCAAACATGAATGGAAGTAATGGAATTTTGCCTCTAGATGAACCCACACTTCTGATAATTTGAATATTTGTAGAAAAATATTACATAGCCCAAGTACAACTCAGATCTCATGAAAATGTTCACTTCACTTCTATTCCTGCCTGGAAGAGAATTCAACCTGAATGTTTCACAGCAGAATCTGGTTCTGGAGCCCAGGATGATTGCCCTGGTAATTCCCACTGCCATATTTCCATTCCCTGTGATAGCACAGCTTAAAAGATGGAAAAAATGGAACTCTAAAGCTGCAGTCTTTGGTTTTGACTCAGCATTTGCAAGGCACATTTCATTTTGGTTTGTTTGATAAGGATATCCCTCAGCGCAGGAAGAGACCAAGTCCCTTTATTTAGTCACTGCATCTGTCAGAAGGGAGGTAGAGCCTCTGAGTGTCTGGGTAACTTTTATTTCAGTGAGAAGACAAATAGGAAATAAAGATATTAAATACTACATAGACACAATGGGAAAAATCACATGATAAAAAGGATGGCTGATTAGGAGCTGGGATTTGGGATGTTTACATGTGAAATATCTCCAGTGAAAGCTCTCAGTTACCAATCTCCTCATCAAGAGRCTGAGCCATGTAACATTTAATCATAATAATAATTAATTAGCATTAATAATAATTTGATTATTATAACAATATTAGGTCACACAAACAGAGTTTGGTATGGAAGGCAAAGACCACAATATCTGCAAAGAATAATTTCAATAATGTTCTCAGGGTTTGGAATCTCTCTCTCCTTTCTTCATTCACGTGACACACTACCATAAATACTGCACAAAACCCATAACACTATATTTTCTAAATTATTGAAATGGAACTTTGGAGAAAGAACATAGGCATTCCCGAGGATATAGCTACTTAATTTCTAATACATTTAAGCTACTTCAATTTACAGCAGACACTTGAGCACATTTGTGATGGAAACCTGAAGCAAAGCTGTTAGCTCAGGGCCAGCTCAGTTTAAATCAGCTCAGGAGAGGTGTGAAGAAAGCAGCACWCCCTCCTCAAACCTCTACTCTGGAGCTCTGCTAAAGGTAGTSTTTAATATCTTTATTTCCTATTYGTCTTCTCACTGAAATGAAAGTTACCCAGCAACTTCGAGGCTGATTCTCGACCTCCCTACTGACAGCTTCAGTTTAAACCAGCTTGGGAGAGGTGYGAAGAAAGCAGCACACCCTCCTCAATCCTCAACTCTGAAGAAGTAAAGCCACACTTCCTCCACAGCCTTCTCTTGTTCAGCTTCCAAATTATCAAAATAAAGTGCAAGTAGGTGCAAAGTGAGTAATTGTGCCCTGCCTGTGATGTGAGCACTCAGCTGGCAGTGTTTGTCAGCGCTGGGTGGCTCTGGTGGCACCTGCTGGCTTCTACAACGGGAAATTGTGCCACCACATGCCAGGGGCAGACAGTGACTCACAGAACACTCCAGTAGCACTCTTCCTGTCCTCACAAGCCACAATCCACACGAAGGAGTCAGAGAAATAAACCTCATTCTGCAGCAGTTCATTACAAGCAGCTCCTGTACAACTCATGCCTTGCTGGAGCACACAAATCCCCAAGTTCAGCGAGCAGCTCWGGGAATGGGTGAGCTGCAGAGGACTCTCAGCAGCAATTCCTGTGATTGCTAGCCTGGATCATCATCAGACACCAACGATACCAATCCTGGAGCAATTTCCCATCTATTACCTGGGCATTGCAGCAGCTGCCCCTCCCAGGGTGTCACAGGGATGTGCAGGATGCACGGTGGGATTGTGAGAACATGCTTAATCAACCTGCTTTCATTTCCTGCACAAAACATTTAGCTTCAAACACTCAAGACAGATCAAGCTAAAAGGCTGGTTTGCACAAATAGTTTAAAGTGGTAAATAAGTTCCAATCCACTCTCTTCTACCTCATGGTGCTTTTCTCTCGCACTTTTTTAGGCAAAGCTTTTTCCTTTTACCATTGGAAGAAACCACTGTCTTTTTCTACTTTGACATATTGATGCTCCTAAGTAGGTGTTATTTTCATAAAACCCTTTTGCTYCCTCTTTGACACCTCTGAGTTCCACCATGGTATTAGAGACCCATCCTCAGAGACCCCAGGCTGYTCCTTTTGCAGGATTTAGTTCCATTCCTTCCTGATGAGAGGAATAGCAATAACGCTTTTGCAGGACCAGTGAACTTGACACTATCTCTGAATTGGGGGTTGATCCTCTATTAAGCATTGCTTTCCATTTGTTTGAGCTTTGCTTTATATCTCTGCATTTGAAAACTTTGAATTCCACATTAGAGTCTCACAATAAGTGAAAAGACATCTGGTCAATCAGCCCATCACTAAAGAGGAATTCTCTGGGGCACTTTTGGTAATTCCTACCAAGGACCAGACACACAGAACTAAATATCTTTAAAGATTGGAAATTMCTTTGAATTTTGGGGGCATATAGGGATTTTCCAGTAGAGTCATGAGAGAAGTTCCTGTGCTTCTGATAGATATCAGAAGATATCATAGACCTGATACAGAAGGATATCATGGAAGGGAGATATAAATGATTGATGCCTGGATTGCTGCTGTATGAATTAATGCAAAAGGACATTAATCGACATTTTTCCATCACCAGGCAGCTGCAAGTTTTCTCTGTGGATTCCCCACTGGCCAAGGACCAGGAATTCCCATCAGGTTTTTTCMACTGGAATGAAAATTAACTCATCTGTTCTTCCCTCTTCTCCTCCAGCCCTGGTAACTCTTCCTAATGTGACTCTCAGCAATTCTCTGAGATTTCTGCAAAGATCTGGAGAGAACCCAGAGGGATGTGCAGGCAAACCCTTGAACACACAAGGGCTGGGCCCAGCCCAAAGAGTGAAGATTTACATCCCCCATTTAGGAAGAAAACAACAGCATTAGACTAAAATTATAAAAATCAAACCTTCCTTGCTGAGCGTGTGCAAGACAGGCTCTAACTGAGCCCTGTGGTATTAGAGAGRAATTCCAGCTAAGAAATGCACATAAACATTATTCCTTCTTTTTCTTTCTTTCTCTTTCCTTCTTTTTCTCTCTTGGTGTCTCCTTCTGAAAGTGCAATATGGAATTTGTGTGTGTTTGATGGTTTTTGATCTCCAGCTCCATAACAACATGAAAACTCTCTGAACATTTAAATATTTCACTTTAGTAGCTGGGTCCAAATCTGGATGCATATCTAKGGCTTGGCCCCCTGCTGCTTAAAGTAATTTGCACTCAGATCAMATTGTAACCCCCAGAAATGGAAGTATTTATATTGAAAGAGAACTGAACATTTACAAAGATATTGTTACAGACCAGAAAATTATTGTATAAATATGATTACACTGTRTAAGTCAGATAACATCTACACAATCTTTTTTTTAAAGAAAACTAAAATGATTTTGTTTCTGAAGTACACATAAAAAGAATTTCAATAACATTGTATTTTCAGACCTTATTGTTAAAGGATCCAAAGAAAGTTTTTCCCTGGTTCCAGTATTTTCTTTTTAAAAAATGTATTTCAGACAAAGTGAGCTTGGGTCATTCAAAGTCCCCACAAGGGACTGGTACTTTGTGAATGGTATTTTGAATAGTTTTGATATCCCAGGTTTTGAGATCCCTGTGTGGATTTATTTACTGGACAATTCAGTTATTCTCTCATGCTCTGACCTTATTACGATATTGTTTTTCCCTTCTCTTCACTACTCTGTTCTGTGAGAAAGCTCTCAATAAATTTGTTATAAATATAGTTCACATACAATATCTATAACTTAGTCAACTTCGCAAGGCATAAAAAATAGCAATTTCTTTTTCTTTACTCCTCAGTTCTTTTGTTTTTGTACAATATTATCCATTTGCTATGAATTCCCTGCAGCAAACTTAAAAAACTAAACCAAACTAAACTGTAACAAAAAATAAGCCCTTAAAATCCATTCTATCCACATCAACTAGGATAATTTTTTTGTTGCCTGGGTTGGCTTTTGCTCTTTCATATAATGTATCAATTTAAATGCAGATGGCCAAGGAGAAAATATATTTCTCCTCACATTGCTCATGGTGAGGGTGCTGAGGTGGATGTGCCAAGSGGGACCCTGGGCAGGTTCCTTCTTTGCCAAGGGCAAAGTGCCCAAAGGTGCTGTGGGCAGGGACTCCTTCCAGCAGAGCAGGGTGCTCAGAGCTCCATCCCAGCTGGCCTCAAGCACAAACATTAGAAATGCTTCTCTCATGTGCAGATTGCTGGCACAAAATCAGGATTCTGCAGCCCTTGGGGTAGGGTGAGTGTCCTGCTGCCATGCCTTGGTTAGAGCACTGCCATGGCTCAGTCTGGGCAGGGCACTTCTCTGGGGAATTTAATTTGTTCCCCGACTCTCTTTTTTGGCAAGAGTCAGTTCCAACCCCCGAGGTTTTTGCCAGAACTCCTTGATGTGCACACCTTGCTCAGTCACTCCTTGGGGGTAACTCATCACCATGATGTGATGGACAGAGGGGGATGAATGCACTAAAACCAGAGGGGAGATACAGAGATCTCTCCAGAAACCCAAAATTGATCTTTTCACTGATCCCAGACAGTTGTGAGCAAAGCTGCTTATGGGACTGTGAGCAATGCTTATAGGACTGCATTATCCTACAGCTAAGAGGTCAAGCAAAGCTTGAAGAATTCCTAGAGAGCCTTGATGAGATGGCTTCTCTCATCCTGCTGGTGTTACCACTAGGAGAGGGGATTTACCCTTCACAAAGCCCTGACAATAAGATGCAGCAGGGCTGAATACAAGTGACRCTGAGAGTGCATTAGTATTTCCAGCAGGTCTCTCCTATGTGAGAAGGAAGATGACAACAACCCCAAGCCATTAACAGTCTAAATTAGACAGACAATGTGGCTGAAAAAATGGAATATCTTACATAAAACAGGGGAGGTCAAAACTCAGCGTGGTGATGATAACTTATCTTACTTGGCTGGTAGACTTCATGGAAGAAATAAGTTTATGTATGGGCTGCCTCCTCTAATTCTGAATTCTCAGAGCTTAGGAATGATTGTTTATCTGCTAACAGCCTGCAGGGATTTGGGAAAATAGCTACAGCATAAAACTGAAAAATAATTGAAATAAATAAAGTGCTACCTGGCACCATCCTTGTTTATTCTGTGCATCTGATATTAACATTCGGATGTCTTATGCTCGTAATACATAATAAGAAATGAAAATGTCATAAAATCAATACCTTCTAACAGCAGAGGGAAATGTCACAAATTATCTCATTCTCATTATAGTTTTCAGACAGTAATTTCACAAGCCTCCAAGGGATTAGGAAAGCTGAGCATATTTTTGCTCTACCCTCAGATGTCAGTTTTATTGTACATGATCTAGGCGCTGAAGGTTCTCTGCTCCAGAAGTTAGAAATCAATTGTTTTGCCAATGAGATTCTTTTGCAAGGCTGTTAGCTGCCYTTGTAAGTGTGAAACTACCAAATTCTGTGTCCCTGCTTAAATTACTTTGCAATACAAAATTACACTGCAAGCCCTGATGTGGTACAGGCTCCTGCTGGGCGCACATACGGAACGGAGAGCTGYGCTCCTCGTAAATAAACTTTGCACTTCCTAAAGAAAAGAGATTTATAAAATCTGCTCTATACATTTAATTACCCTCCCATGTTTTACTAGGAGGGTTTTTTAATGAGGGAATAAAGCCTGCTTGACCCTGCCTGGATAAGAAAGAGCCAGGAGGAGCTGTCAACCCCAGTGATGGCACGTCTGGGGGCAGTGGGTGCTCCAGGTGAACCTCAGACCTGTGGTGCCATCTGTGCATATTTCACCAAGCTGATTCACTTTGCTACTGACCCTAATCCTCTGATCAATCACTCTGCAGATGWAGTAGCCTGTACTCAAACTGCCCTGGAGACACCAGGCGCAGGATGGCAGATCTGCTGTCACCAACCACGGCAGAGCCTGGCTCCTGCACCACTTGGGTTAACAAACCCTCACTCCTCCCAGCACATCATAACCCAGGAGAGGCCATTCCTGCCACRGCAGCCACAACCACAGGATATTCTCTCAGAATTCCCAGGCTGGAAGGGCCCATTGGGATCAAAGTCCACCCCTGACCCTCAAGGATGGCCCCAGGAGTCTCCACCCTGTGGCTGAGAGCGCTCCCCAAAYGCTTCTGGAGCTCTGCCAGGCYCAGTGCTCTCAACTTCCATCCTCTAAGAMACCTTGGGAAAGACATTTTGTAGGAGTCCAATGGATATTTTGGGAACACCATACACATCAAGGTTTCGTGAACTCAGAAAGGTGAGTAATACCAAATAACAAAAAAAAAAAACCCAAAAACCAAACACCACACAAAGCCCCACCACGAACAACAGAGGACCCAGGCTTTGGGGATAGTTCCAATTATGGCTGTATTTAAAATATAAACTGTCGTTGCAGTGGTCTGGAAGAGGATAACACCTTCTGCCTAAACCTAAAATGCCTTTCATTGTGAAACCTCTCCAGTTTTGACAGAGATTGCAAATATTGCCAATACAAATGTTATTCCAGACTCTCTCACCAAGATATAAAAYATTGTACAATAGCTAAAAGAATAAAAACTCATACAAATATGAAAGGCTGTGATTTTTAATGGATCTCTTTCCCAACAAAACTTTAACCAGAGAATTTAGTGCTTATTAGACTGTAGGACTCMGGAAGTTCAGATGGTTACGTGGTGTTAGAAAAAAAATAGAAAAAAAAAAAGAAAAAAGTGGCTGGGATCAAAGACTGTCTGCAAGGGAAAGGCTCAATGTGTTACTACAGAGATAATTCACAATTTATCTGAGACCTCCAAGTACCTCTGAAGCTCAACACAGCATATCATTCCTTTGAAAAGCCCAGTTTTCAAATAAAGCCTATATTAATAAAATATACATTAGATTATGTAATTTAAAAAAGCCAAAAAAACAACAGTGAAGTAGTTTGGAAACTGGAGCCAAATTCAATACCAGGTCCTTATTGTGCATTATATTTTTATTACAAAGGCTCAGAATTTTAACTATGGAAAGAGCAGCAAAGGCCAATTAATTACTGTTCCAGTATTTAATATACTCATTTTTCAGTACAGAGTATTGTGAAACCAAATTCTAATCTCAGTCCAGCTACTCTTGAGGCCCTAACATGAAAAACATCATAGTCAATATCTTGGACTTCAAATATGAGAATAAAGAATAAACTCTCCCYCTGCACTCAAAGAAATGAGACTCTCCAACCCCCAAATAAAAAATAATAATAATTTTTTTCTCCAGTAACAGATGTGAAAAATATATTCTTCAATCCTTTCTGGCATAATGCATTTTGAATGCATGAAAGAGAAACATGTTAGCTAAACATAGACAACTACAGTAGAGAGCAGAATGGCTCACAAGATGAATATCAGATGAAAATGACAGCTGTTACAATTAAATTCAGAATTTATGTTTTCCTAGTTGAAAATGAGAACTTATTTACAAACAAAACTATCTCACCATCTGAGGGAAAAAAAATAAACCACTTTTTCTTTCTAGACAACTATTTTTTCTTTAAAATAGATRTTGTAACAGAATCTTTCTTTTCATTGGTTCCAGATCACTTTCTTTTGTTTTAATTTCCACATAAGTTCTTTCCAGGCTCCTGTGTTTGCCAGTACTTCTGTGTATAATATAWAACTATACATAAGTGTAGTTATTACATATTATATAGATAATATAGCCATGCATAAAAGGCCAATGGGTGTGCTGCAATCCAGCCCTATGGTTTTTCTCTGAGGTGATTCTGTGCTGCTGAAACCAGCCCAGCAGGGACCCCAGCTGCTGGTGCTGCCCAGGATTTTTGTGTAGGTGCCTCCTGCAGAGAATTTCACCCATCCAAACCTYCCTGGGGAGCGGCACAGAGGGGAGCAGGCCCATTCCCCTCCCTCACTGTGGATATCTCCTGGATGCAGGGGAAGGAAATCCAGACCACGCCGGAGTTTTGCCCCTGGCTGTGATTTCACACCCTGATCCTGCCCTGGATTTCTGCTGCAGGAGAATTCGGTGCTGTTGATGTGATTAGAGGGATGTGGCACAGAGCAGAGCTGGCTTGCACTACAAGGACATTTTTCTGCCATAAATTCCTTCTGAGTGTGGCAGAGCTACCTCAGGGCAACACTGTTCCATCCTTCAAGAGTGCTGGATTTTTAAAAAAATATATATTTTTTTCTTTAATCTCAGGGTTTGGGTTGCYTAGGGATTTTTTTTCCTCTCTCARGCACTAGGCAGCACATCAGCTCCAGAAATCACACCATCTCCTGACCTTTAGACTCTAAACTAAGTAAAGTTTGAATCTCTTGGCTTTCTCATTTCTCTGCATTAGTTTCTTACTCTTCTTTTGATTGTATTAGAGCTATTAGAGTTTTCCTTTCACACTCTAACCCCTGGATTTATCAAATTAAATGCTATTTGGAGAGTTTGGGATTTGAGTTCTGAATCTTGTTGATGCTTTCCAGCTGAAAGCTCAGTTATGAATCATTAGGAATCGCTTAASTCTTAATGATGTCAAGCAATTAATGAACAAAAAGATACAGCACACCATTTGAATAGATGCACACAGTAATGATARGGAAAATGTGCTTTCCTCAAGGTAGGAGGACTTGATAACCCAAAAGTGACTTTGAATAAGCTTGTCATTGTTTCCACTGATTTTGCTTTCGAGTATGACTTCTGTTACACATTAAAATAAGTAATTAGTGTTTATTTTCAATGTGACTGACACCTGTAGAACATGAACACACTGGCTGTGCAATTATGTCAACACTGTGCCTTGACCTTGAATTTTGAGAGAGCCAGCTGCCAGAAAAAGGAATCTTTAATTTCATTGACTCATTAAATTAAAATCATTTTTAGCAAAAATAATCATGGGTGAATTGCCATATGTTCTTGAAACTTAGGAGACTGGGGAGATTTTTAAATAATCAGACTGCAGAGCTGTTCTTTTGAACTAAAATGTTTTCAGCATTTCTATTTCAGCTACRTTTACAATCCAGTTGAACATAAAGTTCTGGAACAGCAGGCAAAACTAAGTAAAGAAATGAATGATGCTGCAAGTTGCATGCTATTCACCTATGGATATAAGTGAGAAGTCTGTAGATGAATAAAATATTAAGATACTAATGTAAATCTGTAAGAAAACTGCAACAGATTGCAGAAATGTTTTGGAGTTTTTTTTATTTTTACTTTTATACTGATGATGTTTCCCTGAATTAAATGTAATRCAAGTTTTAGAGTTGTTGAATGCGATTTAAGATGGAAAAATGAACAWCAGCATCTGCTACAAGAGTACAAAATCTTGGTTGGAAGAAAATCCAAATGAACAGGGCACCATGTATTCTCTTCCAGTTGTTCATCACTACATAAATTATGGCCACTGAGGCACAGAGACACCAACCACAGCCCTGGGAGAAATGAGGCACCTTTGCCCCAAACCAGAATGTTTCTCTGTGCACAAATCCTCCTTTTCCTCCTCTACCCATCCTCCCTTGAACTTCCTAAAACACAGCAACAGACCCATTGGATTTAAGAAGGCTGCAACATTATTTGTGCATCTCTATTAAAGTGAGTTCATGTAATAGTGGTGAGACTGAGACTACAATTTAATGAAATYATAAAAATTTGATGACACTTAGATAACAAAAGTGAAAAGCTTACTCTTACTTTTGAGATAARGTTATATCAAGTAGACAATTAGACTCTCAGAAAGTTCAGCCTTTTCTTCTGCTTTTACTACCCACTAAATTATTCTTTTGCATGAATTTGTATCATAAGCAACTATAYTATATCGACTGCTAGGATACATCCATCCCTGTTTTGAGTTCTGTATTCAAATCTTGCTTTTTGCCTCACCCAAAGACAATTAGTGATCTATAATTAGCAAAGTTCCCTGAGAACCTGTCACAATGCTCTTTGTAAGGAGTACTGAGGAGTTGACTTAGATGTGAAATGTGGCGTCCCTGTTGATGTCTTGTGGAAAACCTAAACCCAGATCCTTCATTCATTCCTAATCAGAACCATTTCTGATCACAATCTCTCWCTGAACTCTATTTTCTGGGGACTGTTTCTGCTCTTATTCCAAGACAATGCCTTGAACAGGTCTGGGGAAGCCCCAGCAAGGTCAGTTTGTCACTTCCCACAGAAGAGCTCCTGGTGAGGCAGTGCCTGCCCAGCCCAGACCCGCTGCTCTCCAGGGCTGAGCTCAGAGCAGGGATTGGTTTTGTTTTGTTTCATTCAGACCCCGTGGTTTGAGGGGGATCAGCTTTTCCAGGCTGGCTTTGCACACCCATTGCTCCTTGGAGGGGAATCTCTAGGGCTGCCCATTGATCTCCTGCTTTTTGTTATGATCACTGGAAGTTTTCCTGAGTGCATTGCAATCCTATTGCTGGCTGATTTCTGATAAAACCACGGAGAGCTAAGCTGGGAAAAAGAGAATAGGTGATAAAGAAAATGTTATGTTTCATTAGATGGTAAGAAGATATGTCAGCTTCAAAGATGAAACCAAGATCATTATGTGAGYTTCTTTTGTTGAATAAATGATATTTAGAAGAACAGAAATGGGAATCAGAATTTAAAAGTAGATAATAGAAAAATACAGTAATTTGTTGCAGAAATATATTATACAAAACTCTATATTATTTATTTCTTCAAAAACCTCAAACTGGGTTATCAGGATATTTTGGGAAAATAAATTGTGCCCTCTAGATTGAAGTCCACGTGCAGATTACTGGCTTGACCTTCTTTGATCTACCTTCATCCTCACCCAGCACCTTTAAGTCAGAGGTTATCTACTTCAGCTATATTGCTGTATGGATTTTTAATTTCTTTTTCAAAAGCAAAAAATTGCCTCTGCAGATATTTGCAAAATAGCATAAAATTTAAGGCTGACCTATTGACAACTCCTTCTCTTTCATTGTGTTGGGGAGTTTCTGACACAGTGAGTGACTGAGGAAAGAAACGCCTGAGCACAAGGAAGGTCAGCAAATCCACACAGTTATTTTAATGAAAATCACCTAAGTCTTACTACTATGAGTTAATAAAAAACTACGCATGTTGTATATGCACATTGCTGTACATGCAAATACACATGTAAAATATTAAACAATAGATGAAAGCAACACCTGGCACAGAAATGCTACATTTAAGAGAGACTTGTTGTATGAATTTGTATCTAAAAGGAACTATAAATTTGGTGTTTAAAATGCCAGTAGTATTCAGAACTCCAGGATGCTCAGGATAAGCTGGAGTTGCRTCCCTCCTGCACAGGGAAAGGGAAGGTAGGAATTCACTGAGCCACACTGACAAAAACAACTGGTATTTTTTTCCTGCTGAGCTCTGTGTGAGCTGGAAGGATGAGAGTGTCCCCAATTAATTTTGTCCTTTGTTCCCTGACAGAAGGCCCAGGCTCTCATTCCAGCTGATCAGCTGCTTAATGTTCTGCATCAGAACCTGGAGCTGCCATCAGCACCACGGAGGGCCTCAAATAGCTTTGGTCAATCAATGTAAAACATGACCAAATATTAATTACTGCAGTTAGCCTGCCTAAAGAGTACAAAACTCTGAGGAAAAAATGGTTTTTTACAATTATTATTGATGTGCTGGTTTAGAGTTCTCAAAGGCTAACACAGTGATTTTAAAACCAGATTGAATTCTTGTACACAACACCTCATCATTATCTCAGATTTCTCTCTTTGGGAACTAGATTCACCTAAAATATAAACCCACAGGTGTGCCTTCAATCACTTCAAAATTATTTTTAAAAGCATCTTGAAAAATCAAGTTCTAGCGTGCCAGATTTTCTGTTAGAAAAAATCCAAACTAAACCCCAGAACTACAACAAAAATCAGGACAAGCCTGTGGACAGATAAGGTTCAGTAGAGCAAAACTTAATCTAAAGAAGTATCTGCTTACCCTGACAGTTTGTTTCTTCTCTTGCTGTTTTTTCTCCTATTTTCCTATTATTTTAGAAGCTCTGTCTTGCTCAGTCTTGTCAGAAAAGCCACTCATATCAAAGCAGTATTTCTATACCTGAATATTCCTGTGTAGTTAAATTTGGTACCTCTCCATATGACAGCTTGTATTTCATCATTAATAAAAATGTAATAAGAATTGTAAATGACTTTTTAATTAGTTGTTGCTGAAGTTCAGTATAGCATTTTATTGTATTTGAGAGTCACACCTCTCAAACTCAGCAGCATTCTGYACCAAGTTTGGCAAATGGGAAAATGGGATCACCTCTTCCCACCTTTGCACTAATTATCTTCTGTTTAATACCATCTAATCCCCAGGAAGGTTTTTAATAGTTTCCTATTTTATTTGGAGTCAGGTACAGGTAATTAGGAGTATAATTGTACCTTGATTTYTTTTCCATGTTGGCCAAAAATTCCAGGAAAAACACATACAAAAAATGTTATTTGAGACCAGGCAATTTCTGTTGGGTAGTGATGTCCTGAGTAACATTCCCAAATTATTCAGAACTCAGAATCTGCTGGATATGGCTGAATGTAACTCAAGATTAAGGGGAAAAACTGAATGTAAGGTGCTGATAAAATGCAARAAAGTGAATGGCCAAAGGATTCTTTCCCTCTGATGCAAGATATGTAAGGATGAATTTTTCTKGAATTAAGGAAGAGAATGGAAGGTGAAGCAGCTGGGACAATTCTTTGTGCCAGCAAACTCCTGAATTCCACTCGCTTCAGCATGGGCAATTCACTCTGCTGACCCTGAAGAACACACATAGTACAGAAAARTCCACAGCATGCAACAAAAGCAACAGAACCATGTTTGAAACCTTTATCTACATGTGCCAGGGATTTCACAWAATTGAAACACACCCATGGTTTTTAAAAAGGGTTTTCTTACAGGYTGTGAAATATTCACAGAAATAGTGAAAATTTTAAAACAATTTGTCCCTTCAAGAAGAAAACCAAAACTAACCACCAAAACTAAGCTAGGCTTATTCTGTTTTAGGGGCTGACTAGGTAGGTAATGTAGGTTGCAAAAAAACCCAACCCAAGCTGAAATCCTTGTTCATCCCAACTCCCCATGAGGGGAAAAAAAAACCATAAAAGAGTTTAAAGCATGTAAAGTGTGACTTTAGTCTGCTTTTAGGTATTTTAATTGTAATCCTTAAAGCCTTGCCCAGCAGCTCTCTAGAYATCTGAAGTTCAGAAGTCATTTTCCTAGGAAATTACAGTTTTGCCCCTGCAAATACCTAAAAATTCTGGGTCTGAAGCGCACTTGGCTCCTCAGTTTGTGCCAAATCCCTGGTGTGGCTGGTCCTGACTCAGTGAAGGGCCAGTGGCCGCACTCCTGCCACAGATTTTGGGGCTGACTTTGCTGAAGTGTCCTCCAGCTGAGTTCGAGCTGAATCCCCATCCCCAGCCCAGCCTGGGAGGAGCCAAACGTGAAGATCCCAAAAGSGAAAGCGCGAAAGGCGTTCGCTATTGCTGCTCTCACTCGCGCGCCTTCCCGCTGAGCTGAGAACCCCTCCTGCAGCCAGAGAACCAAACGCTGCTGCCACAAACCATGGTACACTATCTGGAGGGATGAGAGAGGTGTTTACATCTCAGCTGATGAGTGTTCTTATCTCAGGCTGAAAAGAGAAGCAGAAAAGGAAGAGACTGTGCTATACCACAGCCTAAGATGTGTTCCACACGTGGCTTTGGAAGTATTGGAAGAATTCGAGCAGATTCATGGTATCCYAGACATATTTCAGGGTTATTTGGTTTGCAGAAAGGAATTAGAAACCCATGGGATGAGTGAAATGGAGAATTCATTTCACTGTTGTAATCTGTTAACTCTTGCCTTTGTATATTGACAGAAAATTTTATATGGAGCCATTTGTTTATTAAAAGTTAGCTASTCCACAGCCTAGTGACTAAGAAATCACTGGGCAAACTGAGTTTCTGTGCTTTTCAGAAGCCAAAGAAAATAAAATCACTTCTCATAAACAATTCAGCAGGAACAGAACATTTTCCTGTTGCCTCAAGTCACCAACAGAACAAAACCACTCTCTGTGACTTCTTTAACACATCTCAGCTCTGGTGTTTGCCTTCAGAAAACAACAGATAAGATGCATGTATATTTTTTCAGAAGCTGAATCTTGTTATCATTTTTATAAGGTCACATACTGAACACAGGAAATTGAAATCCCTGTGGAGGAAAATGTTGTTGCAGGGGTGTTTATTCTAATGTAGGTTTTGTTTGGTTCTCTTTTTTTTTTGTTATTTTGGAATTGATTTGACATTCTCCTAATACTTTGTTCTTGAAAATATAACCTTTTTCTTAGAGCTGTTGCTGTTTGAGTTGCTTAATATCTTAAAAACAACACTCAGATTTGTTTCATCTGATGTTCAAATTCAATAGAGAGAATGTTATCTAACTCTGAGCCCTGTAATGTCTGACACAAAATATCTTCACTGCTAAAACCAGATAATTTTCTCCAAAGTTCATCAAAAGACAAGGAATATTTCAATCTTTTTTGACTTAGCTTTATTGTTTCACTGTTTTTTTTCCTCTTCACTACTTCAAAAATTACTCTGCTCTGACAGAACTTCAGTTTTCTGCAAAATGGGCTTGCTATATATATATATCCTGAAAAACTATTTACATTCATTTATAATCACTGAGGAGACTTGATAAGTGTCTTTCACTTACAATCAGGAACCATGCATTGCCCCAAAATAGCAGTGGCTGCTTGGACAATTTTGTTAGTCATATTTCAGCCACGTTATTTGAACTACCACAGGTAAATTTGTGGCCCTAACGTGGTTGAACATGGATGGGTTACCAAAGACAGAAGAACACAGTTCTCAAGGGAAAAAAATAGACAAACATCAGTAATAAAATGCTTCTAACTTTCAATGGAGTGCTTGTTTTTCCTTTTGTAAATGCAAATTAACTTCTTTCTGGAATGGGAAATCAYCTTTTCAT
Source organism: Cardinalis cardinalis (assembly GCA_014549065.1). Taxonomy (NCBI): domain Eukaryota; kingdom Metazoa; phylum Chordata; class Aves; order Passeriformes; family Cardinalidae; genus Cardinalis; species Cardinalis cardinalis. Next base: position 1,999,443 of record JACDOX010000077.1, on the reverse strand, counting down.
CTTGGGATCAGGCCTGGAGAATGAGGATTTTCCATTTTCCAGCACCTAAAGAGACASAGGGAACTGAGCATCTCCTCTACCCCTTTCAAATAACACAAAATTAGTCAACCTAATTTGTTGTCCATTTCCCACCCTTCTCCATAACTCTGTCCAACGAGTGTGAACTAACAGGAAGAGTATTTATAATGGATTATAAAGTTATGATCAATACTAACGCAAAATTCAGCATCTGATTTAAAACTGATAGAATGCAAAAATAAACTAAATAATACATGAAGTTCCTCCTCCATCTTCACACCCTTGAAGATGTGAAATGTGTTCATTTAAAACATAACCCACAAGTACTGCAAAGATTTTTGTCCTTAAAGAGCTCAGATAGAGTGAGAACCCAGCCAGCCCAGATACAGAGTTAAAAGGAATTAGAATCCCACATCAGAAAGAAAAATGTTTRTGCACTTTGGGTTTAAATATACAGGATGGGGACAGGCAGCACTGAGCTCAGGAACCCTGCTCTCCTGCAGGTTCTGAAATTATTAATGMGCTGCAGGACTCAGACTGTTATTGAATTAATTATGATTAATCAAATTTGCCTGACTCCAGTGAAAAGCAACCGATATCTGGATGGGCACAGTTTTTTATCACTTTGATGTGCAGTTTGGGTTTGTGACTCCTTTGGGACATTCAGCTGACCCAATCCTCATCAACTAACTATCAGAAAGATATTTTTAGATCTTTTCTCTAGTTACTGAAGAAAAACCTCTCTAGAAGCCAGGTTTTCTCCCTGTATKAGACTATTCATTTGGGACCCTCTGGGATGAGTTATCCTCTAGATTTTCATCAGTTCTACCTGAGATATTATGAAGGAGCTTAGACAAAAGTCTCAGACCAGTTCAGGTGATTTGTATGAGGCGAGATAATACAACAACGGAGTGTTAGCCATCTGAAACAAATAGAATTTGTCAAGGTATTTWAAAAAAAATATTTTCTCACACTTTAACTCTAAAAATAAACTGCACTCAGTATGAATTCCACAATGTTCATACATTATTAATTGGATAATTCCAGAGGTTTTTCCGTTCCCTCTTCAGCATCCTTTATGAACATCAATCATTTGAAAAACAGGAAGTAAAAATAAAACAACTGAGACAATAAGGGATGTAGTCTTGATTTAAGCACTACCTTGGAGAAAGTTTCTCAAACAGTCACAGACTGAGGAAAATACATCCTGTAAGTGGTTTTTCAGGTTAGACAGAATAAGTCCATTTTATCCTTTCAATATAATGCTATTTCTTCCAATAATGATAGCTGTGGCAATTTTTATCTTCCATCCTGTTATTGAAGAAGGATTAAGATATTTCTAATGCCATACAAGTACTCTTTGGGAAAGAGTGATGGTTATTAAAAAAAGTGCTCTAAAATTAGATGATTCAAAGGTGTCAGGATCCACGTTTAACAGACAAGTTGAGCAGACAAGGACTGGGGGATGCTGAGCTGCTACTGGTCCAGACATCTCCTCAAATGGAAGCAATTTTCTTTGAGGACAGAAAAAAGAAATAATCATGGAACAAAAATACCACAGAATATTGACCTTCAGCTTTCTGTCAGGTTTAGTTGATTGGATGAATTTAGTCCAGGAAAGTCTTAACAAAATCCTACCCTCCATGTTCTTTACCACAGGGAAGTGATCATTTCACCACTTTACCAATTTTTGCAGTTGCAATCTTTTGGATTTTGGGGGGTTTTTTGTATGGAAATGGAGTAAGCTTATTATTTTTAGTTTTTAATTTGCTTTTCGCTCCTTACCGATTTATTGTGTTAAAGTAAAAGCTGGTGCATCTTCCTGAAGGTGGATAACAGGTGGATAACATTACAATGAGCTAAACCCAAAGTTGCTTGGTACTTCAAATGCTAAATAAATGGCATTTGTATGACTGCAGTGAATGCTGAGCTGTCTGCCAGGCACCACTCAGCTTTCATTACTGTAAATCATCTCCTGGAAAGCTGCTGAGAAATTCAATTGTCTTCTGAAGGCTGGGAGGTGCATCTGGGGAAGGTGACAATGCCAAGGTTGCTGTCAACACCACTGAAAGCACATTTTGAAGAACGTGCCTCACCTCAGGACAGGACAGAGCTGCTGCATTTCCATGGCCCAAAAGCTGAGTAAGGAAGGCAGGAGCTCTCCTGGCTGTCCCCTCCTATTGTATTTGTTGGGTCTTTCATGGCAGGAAGGAATGATGGATTTGATTCTATGTTTTCAGAAGGTTGATTTATTATTTTATTATACTATATTAAAGAATAAGCTAAACTATACTAAAGAATACAGAAAGGATATTTATATAAGGTTAAAAAGATATACTGAAAAGATATAATGCAAACTTGTGACTCTTTCCAGAGTTTAACCCTGATTAGCTATTGAGCCAAAACAATTCACAGAAATCCAATGAAACAACCACCTTTTGGTAAAGAATTTCTAAACACATCCTAAAAGGACAAAACACAGGAGAAGCAAATCGAATTATTGTTTTCMTTTTTCTCTGAARMTTCTCAGCTTCCCAGGAGAAAAATCCTGAGCAAAGAGATTTTTCAAAAAATGTAAATACCACRCCTTCCTAGGCTGGAAGTCCAGGGGAGGCGGGAAAAGGTGAGCACACCCAGGCTGGTGTGCTGAATGAGGAACCACCAGGGCTGGTTTGCTCTTCACAGACTCCATTTGGTTGTAGGAGAGCAGGAGGGAGAGTCCCTGGGGTCCCAAGGGCAGGGCTTGTCTCACATGTTTAACTGAGTGACATTTCTAGAGAGGGACAATTCTCCTTGAGCTCTGCCCTGGAGGACTCAGGGCTGGACCATTCACCAGCACCAGCTTTAACCTCTCACACCTGGAGCTCCTCTCTGCTGCCCCACAGCAGCTCCTGGGGGATTATCACATTTATAATATACTATAAATTCACATTTATAATAAAGTGTTATCAACTGCCTGTAGAAATAATGCAGCCCCCCAGCAGGTCATACACAGCTTCCAATCACAGAACAACACCCCAAGATTCACAGAAACTTCTGTTTCATGGGCGCAGAATAATGGAATATCAGCAGCCACAGTGGAAATATGTGCATAATGATGTTTTATCTTTTGTGTACAGCAAGGCTTCRTTCATTATCTCCTCACAAACATTTCTGATTATACAGCCTGACTAGCACATCTCTCCAGCACTGCTGCAGAAGGTTTGCATGCACGAGTCTGTGTTTCTTGCAGAAACAGAATCTCTCAGGCTTTTTCAAATGCAAAAGACTCCCTTCAATTCACTAGAAGCAGCTAACTCAGGTTTAATAAACACTTAGATACCTGAGACTGAGTTCAGTTCAAGTTCTCTGTAGCTACAGCCTGAAATATTTATAGCTCATATTCAGAGTTTTCCCCACATTTATATCCTGCTATTTGAAAGATGTTTGCATTTTCAAAGAAAACAGTACTACCTGTGTTGAAGATCTATTCAACACATAAAAGAATAAATTTCCCAAGCTGCTGCTAGAAATGTGACTGACAGAAGAACAGGTACATTGTGGAAATCTAAAGAGGCAAATTTTCATAGAACTATTCAAGAAGCAAAATGAGTGACTAGAACTATACAGACTTTTTTTTTCAGAGAATCTTTGCAAACTTTTCTTAGCTACAAATGAAATAGCAGAATACCAAGACCAATAGAGGTATATAGGATTAGATAATGGATCCTTAGATTCTTTAAAACCATATTTAAATGTTTCTCAGACAAATTGAAACTATGAATCCCATGCTTTCTCTCCTGTAACATCTTAGCTATTATACATTGAGATTTACAATGAGAATGTGGACTTTCAAATCAGAGAGAGGATTAAAAAAAAATCCAAAAACCAAGATTTACCCTCTCCTATCCTTCATTCACCCAAAACTTTCTCTGTGATGGTTTTCTGGCGTTGAGGGAATCCACCCAAGGGTGGAACTCTAATCAAGCACAAGCAATCCTGGCAGATATAAAGCCTTGCCTTTCTCCATCTCTTTCCTTACAACACCCTCTCGTCTCCCCAGCATTAATTTGATTTCCCCATGTCCTGTGTCAATCCCAGCTCTTCATTGCACATTGGTTTTTTTACCCTTCCAACCACACAAGTCCATAAATGCCCTCAATGTTTCTGCCTCCCATTGTCCTTGCAATTTGATTAGAAGCATTGATCCCACAAACCAAAAATTCCATCTGACCAGATCCATTTATTCCTCCTCTACTGAAAACAACTCAAATCACTCCAGAGCCTTGCAATTTCTCTCAGAAATTTTGTCTTTTTTTTCCAGCTAAATCGGCATTTACTTATTGTTTCCTGGTCCTCAAATAGCCACATGACACATGAAATTGGCTAATAAATAGTATTTGAACTTATGCTAAATAGGGGGAAATACYTTGTACAAACATCTGTTTTCTGATGAGTTTGGTTTGAACTATTTTGTCCCATTACAGCAATGAGAAATCCTGAAAAATCAAATATTTTGCTTTATAGGACAGTTGCAGAAGTGGGCTTGATTTTTTCCCATCTCCATGCATAATGTATGATGAATTGCACTTTACATTTAATATAAACTACATATTTAAAGATATTATAGCATTTTTAAGCAATTACTTCTTAATAATCAAATTCATTTGTTAATCCTTTCATAGACACTAAGCAGTGTTTGTTAATCAGTACAAGTGAACACAGYCACATTGTATGCTAAATCTCATTTAAAAAAATAAATGCTTTCAAAACATTTGATTTAGTAAGAGGAATCCTCATGAATCTGTTGGGAAATTTCCTGTGTAACCAGAACTCCAAGCTAAAGGAAGAAGGATCTAAAAGGGTGAAAGCAAACTTTGATGAAGGAATATTTTATAAGATGTGAACACTAACTTCTCCAGCCTGGCAGAGCCTGCCCTTCACATCCATTTACGAGAGTTTAGGGCTGTGCCCCACAGGAGAAAATTCTCTTTCAAGGGCTGCCTGTGCTGGGGGACCATTTATTGTCCTTTTTCTTGCCCTGTCTCCRGCAGGAGGACAAGCTGAAGGAGAGCAGGAGGCTGCAGAGAGCTCCCTGCTCCACATTTCCTTTGTTCCTTCACTCATCCTGCTCCCTTTGGCCCCTCCAGGGAGGRGCCAGAGCTGCAGGAGCAGATGTTCCCAATTCCATCAGACACCTCCCACTGATGCTCAGAGCTTCCCCTCCCAGCTAAGCAGTGAGAAGGGTTGGTGGGTCTCACAGGAGCAGGAGGATTCTCTAGAGGGGCTGATATCTATAAATATACATGTTTAACAAACCAAAAATTTTATAGTTAATAGTAAAATATAAACAGCAAAATCAGTGCCAGACTACTCATGCAGCATGTTTTTAAGAACACATAGCTAAGCAACATATTTACCCATTCTACAAACAAAACTAAAATTGAAATTTACTGTATGAATCCTAGGTGTAAAACTCTCATATAGTTTCAAAATATCCTTCTCCAAACAAATGCTAAGATTTTTTAACAGCTTTCCTAAAGCAATAAAGAATTTCCAACCACTTTGAATCTCAATTCCGTTTCCCTCCTAATTTATCTTTCTTCACCTACTTCTTTATTCCTCATGCTCCCAATTAGTGAACTTTCCCTAAAAGTTGTTCATCCAGAAAACCACACAAAACAAAACATAGATCTTAACTTACAGGTTCACCCAGCTGGAAACTTTCAGGTTTAAAAGACAAAAAAACAAATCCAGAAATTAACTTTCCAGTTTCCTCTAGAACTTATTCTATTCTAAGCTGAGACATTATCAGATAAACACAGCCAGGTCCTGGTCAGTCAGCCTGAGCAGGGAACACTCAGACTTGAAAAGTGCTCAGTAAAAAAAAATACAGATTGATGAAATCAGAGTGCTAAAAGCAGAGGAAATGCCCATTCTTTTATAAAACAGGATTTCTACAGCAGARCACACTTCCATTAATCTCAAACATGAATAAGAGCTCACTTTTTGGATATAGAATAAAGAAATAT